>CAUYLG010053834.1:0-11750 GCA_963573385.1 Cacajao melanocephalus | reverse complement strand
TGTTAAGCACAATTATTGGCATAAAAGAGGTTTTTAATACCCATTTTTAGACTGCATTGTAGCCTGGGCAATAGAACAAGAATCCCGTTCTCTCTCCCTCTTTCTCTTCCTCTTTCTTTCTCTCTTACATTCTTTTTTTTTCTTTCTTTCACTCTTTCTTTCTTCTTTTCTCTTTCTTTCAAAAAAAAAAACATGAAATTAAATAGGGAGAAGTCTGCATCAGTATTGGAAACTAAAGATAATAGTCAACATATACCAAAAATGGGAAGATATTTCACTAAATAAATCACCAGTTAGACCAACTTTTAAAAACACCATTAATGGACAACATGTGTTTTGCTTCCTGAGCCAAAGCAGCGAAGTCAGAAAGTTGGAGGAGCCTTGACTGACCCCACAGCTCCTGACCTCAGCCCGTACTGGGGAAAGCAGGCACCATGGACTTGCAAAGGGGTCTGTCCCTCAGCACTTTGGGCTGATTGTTGGTGTCTGCAAAGCAGTGTCATAAAAACCATGCCATTAAAATTAATGTGGCAAATTTTCTTTAAAGCAAAATTTTTGGAATTCCTTAAAAGAGAAAGAACTGAAGTGATCTGAATACTAGGCAGTGGGTATAAAGAGAGCCCCCTGTTTTGATTATTGGAGTTGAACCAACACAGGAGGTGGAAGGCAGGAATGAGAGGCAGGTGGGGGAAAGAAACCAGGGAATCATATCAGGATCAAGCACACCTTTGCCCTTTTGCATCTGGGGAACAAGATGTGGGGTGGGAGTGGTTGGGGGTTGGGCTTTAGTGAATTAGTTCTATGACATGATTGGAGCCTGGATCACATGATCTTCTGCCTTCCTGTCCCATTGAACTGCAGTCCAGCTGTAATGAGTTATCCCCTTCCTGACTTAAACATGAGTGAGCCTGTGTGCAGGGCTTGAAAGATCCTTTCACATTTGGTCACTACTTGCCAGAGCCTCAGCCACACCTGCTGGTCTGTGAGGGAGCTAAAGAAACTCAATATATGATGACTATTAAAAAAAAAAAAAGTGACCTGAAAGAGTTTCTCTTCATGGTAGAATAAATAAGCCTAATGATCTACATGCATGTCTAGACCAGACTGGTATGCCTAATAACTTCCTTCCCGCTCATGCCAAGCCTGCCGGCCCTCTATGAAAAGTCACTGTTGACAGACTCTTTGGCTCAGGAGAGCGCTCCAGGCCCTGCCTCCACCTGTGATGCTTTTTCACCTGGTTTCTGTCCCATGGTCTCTTAATCAGACACTCCTCTCACGGGTATCCCATTTCACGGTTTGACTTCTCACACAGGTTTGTTCCACAGGAACAAAGGTTTCCCCTTCCTTTGTCTTCATGCACTGAGGCTTGTGAATAAGCGGGGCTCCCTCCTGGGGACTCCCACAGACTTTTGTCTGCATCTCAGCCCAGATCCAGAGCAATAGACCCCAATCACTGGTACGGCAGGGTCAAGTTACCACAGAGCAGGCCAATAGCAAAAGATCCACCACCCAAGAGAAGGGGAACAATACTTAAGGACTTGAGAGAAAAACTTTCTCTGGAATAGATTTGCTGCAGGAAACAGAAGAAAATTTTAACATATATTTGTTTTGTAGGCTAAAAAAAAAATTTGAGCTGAGGCAAGAAGAGAATCCATGAAAACCAAAATCACAAGAGCCAAATTAAAGTGTTCGTTGGAAAGAGAGAATAGTTATTGACACTGCAGATTGTCATATTGTTGATGTAAGGAAGAAACTTGGGGAGTAATCTCAGAACATGGAGCAAATGAATGAAAATGACGACAGAGAAAGATATTAGAGGGGGAGTAAAGTTTGCACAACCTGAATGCTGAGTAGTTGGTCTTCCCAAAGGAGAAAGCTAAACAAAAGGAATAGAATCAATAATTCAAGGGAAAAGTAAAGCAAAGAAATTAAGGCATAAAAGAAAATTATCTTCCCAATATTAAAAACACATCTGAGTCTGGAGATTTAAAACATATAATACCTATTATGTGTAAATGAAAGAAGAATTAAGTCTGGAAGGCTTCCCTTTCCCATTTCTTGCAAGTTTCTCCTCCTCTTTCCAACATAGATCCTGGCAACATCAGTGTCACATCCATGTTGCAAAGCCTGACTCCAATCCACCTCTAGCATGAAGCAATTTCCTGTTTTCCTCAACCAATTGTTCTCTGACTTTTAAACTCCCAATGAAGTTTTTATCCTATTCTACCAGTAGCAATTATAATAATGAAATATTACATTAGGCTGGGTCATCTGACAAGAAGTTACCAAGGGGAGATTCAATGTGAAAGAACTTCATTAGGAGGAAACATCAGGGAAAGAAACTGGGAACAGGGGCCAGAGAGGCTGGGAGTATGGGCAAACCCTGATCCAACTCTCACCCTGGGTGAAGGAGAGATTAGGAGCATCCTCATATGCTGTGTCGTTCTTGGAAGTTTTCGTGAGGCTACTGGGGAGTCTAGAGGCAGAATTCACCAGAGTAGAAGTCCTGCATGTCCCAGCAATGGCCCTGCCTTAGCATCCTTGCTGCACTGGGCCGTTGCCTGGGAGCCGTCCATGACGGATATCTCATGAATGCTAGACTGAACATGTAGGGGCGCAAGCAGAGACGCCATGCCACATTTCTTTTCCAAGTATAGCCACTGGGAGTGAGTTTGGCCCATTTAACTGTGTACTGTGGCCATGAATTTCAGAGCACAGCAGATAAAGCCCTTGGGTCAGTTACACCGTCTGTAGTTGGAAGTCTGTCAGACACATTCTCATGAATGCTGCAGTGTTCAATAAATATTAATACAACAATCAATTATTGAGCAACTGAACACCAAGTGCCATGCTCTGCCCACATGAAAGTACACATGCTTACAACACAAAAATGATGAAAACAGCATGCTTACATTTACAGAGCACAAAATCAGAATGGGGAGACAAAGATGAGAAATATGCAATTTCCCCGGAACATGTAAGTGTTAGTGTAAAAGCACATCCCACATGCTACAGGAACACAGAGGAATAAAAGAGTTAACCCTACCTGGCAAAGCTGGACGTACAGCAGCAGAGGCAGTAAAGGTTAAAATAGGCAGCCTAGGTGTTCACAGGCGGAGGGAAGCCTGGAAGAGCACTGCGGTCAGAAGGAAATCGCCTTTGTGCAATAGGCTCCCATTCATCTCTAGTATTTGCTTTCTTCTCCTGGAATGGGGTGGGGGTGAGACTTTGTTCCTGTCTCATGAATGCTAGACTGGACGTGTGGGGTGCAAGCAGAGATGCCATGCCACGTCTCTGAAGGAAGTGCTGGTAGCCACCTTGTAATTTGACACACTATTTTCTAAAAAGGGCCAGAGGGGCGGCTCCATCAGCTGTTGTTCCAGAGTGAAGGCGATGGGAATCAGAGTGGCAGCTGACCCATGAAGGACATGAGACATGAGTGGGAAATAAACCTTTGTTTTTATAACCCATGGAGACTTGTTGCCGCAGCAGAGCCTGGCTCCCCCGTCTACCCTGACTCATCCTCTCTGCAGACAGAGGGTATAAAGATATGAGTATGGTGTTTTCAGGGAGCACCCCTGCCCTCCACCCCGAGGCTGTGTGATGGGCAATGACGGAGCAAGTTTGTGGATGGGGGTAGAATCATATCACAGAGTCTTTTTTGACATGCTGAAGATATGGTGAAGAGCCCACAGGCAATGGAGCTCATTTTTAAGGAGGGGAGTGATAGGAGTGAATCTGGTTTCTAAAGCAGTTAGGAAGCCTGTATAAAGAGTCTTCAGGGAGGGCCAGAGAGAACAGAGGAAGGGGAGGTTTTAGTGACCTCCAGCAAACACACTGCACATGGGAAAGGAAGAGGGGAGCCTCTGTGAATGTGTACACCCAAGCAGGAGGAAAAGCATTTTGAAGGGGAGCTGATGCATTCAAGTTTTGGGGCATTGCATTTGAGGTTCCTTCAGGACATCCATGTGACAACATCCAGTAGATTCTTAGAAACATGTGTTTGGAGTTGAGACAGCACTGAATTGCATCACTTTAACAGCTGAATTTTAGAAACTTTTAATCTTTTTCTTTTCAAAGTATGGCCACTGGGAGTGAGTTTGGCCCAGTTAATTAAAAATAAGGACAAGGATGTGAATTGATAAGCACAGATGAGCCCAGTTTCCGTTCCAGAGTGTAAGTCCCTAGTAACTTTCAGGGGACTTCCCTGTACCCACTGGCCTTGTTGGTGAAGTTTTTGTTAACTATTTTTTCTTTAACACAGACGCAAATGGGCAAGTTAATCTTAGTCCACAGTATCATCATTGATCCTTGAAGGTCCTCTTCTGTTGTGTTTTTATAAAAGGTCCTTTTACCTCCATTCTCCACTGCCAACTCCCACTTCTCTCAGCATCAGCCTCTCTCATTTGGTAAACGCGTACATTTTTATCTGTGTCTTGAAGAACGTGCATGGGGGCTCACGGCTTTTCATTTAGGTAGGGAATGTTGTGTTCTGTTTCAGTGTGCTTCACGCTGGCTTTCCATGGCACGTAGACAGGCTTTCCCATCCCCTCTTCCATGATATCACTTGGGTTGTACTTCCTTCTTGCCATCACACTGATGCTGAAATGACTATCTGCACACATTCACCTCACGACCTTTTGTGGTAATTCCTTTGGTATGTGTAAGTAGAAGTACAGTATGCACGACACATGTATTCTTCATCTGACTTAGCGCTGCCAGATCACTCCCCAAATGGCTGCACCAGTCCACTGTCCTCCCTTCCCGCATGAATGTGCCTACATCCCCACATCCCTGCCAACACTTGGCATTATGCAACTTTCTAATTTTTGCCTATCTAGTAAATATTGTGATATTTCATCTAAAAATATTTCGATTTTAGTAACAGCTAATAGATTTGGGCATCTTTTCATGTTCTTGTTTGCATCATCTTCCCTTTCTGTACTTCCAGTTCCTATAATTTGCCAGTTTCTTAAACATAGAGATTGATACTTTGTTATTTTTATTGTTTATTGATTTTCAGAATTTTCTTTTATGTCTAGATAACAACTTAGTATCAGTTTTACACCTTTCATTATTGTTCCACAGTTCTTGAATATTCTGTTTTTCTCTCTCTCTTTTTTCCTTTTTACCATCTCTGCTTTTCAGTTTGAGAAATTTCTACTGACATATCTTCAAACTAACTGATTCTTTCTTCACCGGTGTCTGATTGGCTAATGAGCCTATCAAAGGCATTCTTCCTTTCTGTCATTGTGTGTTTAATTTCTAGCATTTCCTTTTTATTGTTTCTTAGCATTTTCATCTCTACACTTACCTTACCCATCCATTTTAGCAGGTTGTCCACTTTTCCATTTGCTCTTAGCACATTAATCATAGTTATTTTTATTCCTGGTCTGACAATCCCCAAATCTCTGTCATGTTTGAATCTGGTTCTGATACTTGCTTTGTTTCTTCAGACTGAGTTTTTTGCCTTGTGGCATGCGGTGTAATTTTTGGTTGAAAGATAGAAATGATGTATTAGGTGAAAGGAACTGAGGTACATAGGCTTTTGGTGTCTTAGTGGCTAGGAGTTAGGCTGTGTTTACTCTTTAATGTAGCCATGGATGTCAGAGGCCAACATTTCCTCTAGCATTCATGTCTTTGTCTCCCCTGTTGTCTTGGGTTTCTCTAAAGACTCCTTAAATAGAGTCTAGACTTTCAGCTCTTCCCATTGTCATCCTGTTATTATGCAGGAGCCCATTGTTGTGGTAGGAGAGTGTGCAGTGGAAGGGAAGAATTTCACACACCTGCTATCAGGTCTCAGTTTCTCGGTGAGCCTGCATCCCCAGATGGTGACCTTCACAGTGCTTCTCAGCTTTTTCTCTTCCTGAAGACAGACAGAAGGCTAGAGGGATATGGTGTTGGGCATTTTCCTCTTCTCATTTTGAAGGCTAGACAAGGATGGAGTTGTTTTTTTCTCACCCCACGTTAGGTACTGACAAAACCCAGGTGGCTTGGGCTTTGTCAAGGTGATTTTTCTTGCAGGAGGTTTTTGTCAAGGAACACAGAATGCTCTGGGTAGGTTTCAACTTGGTTCCTTTTCCCTCTGCCAGAGCATGAGGGGACTATTTTCTACCTTCATCCTGATAACCTGGTGGTGCTTCTAAGGGTAACAGCAAGCCTGGGTCTCCAGGAGATCCTGTCACTCAAGCTAGTTCATACTCAAGCTCCATATACTAGCTGTAGGCTGCAGTGACAGCTTCTGCTCCCGGGAAACTGTGATTCTCTGTATCTGCTTGGTTCTCTCTTTAGTTTTCAATGTGGCAATTTGTCCTGTTACCTTAATTCTCTTATGGACCTAAGAAAAGTTGTTGATTTTCCATTTGCTTAACTTTTTTCCTCATTCTGAAGACAGAAGGGATGATACTCAACATCTTTATATGTTGTACCAGATGCTGGAAGCTGCTGCATGTCACTTTTAGACACCATAGATGCCTTTTTTCATCTTGCCATGTTTCAGTTACCTATAGTTGTGCTTTACTGAACAGAAACCTTTAACTTGGATGTCATAACATTATAAGTATTTTTGTCTTTGGACTTGTTCTTTCAAATGTTTTTCAAGAAGATTTTTCCTATTCCTAGGTAAAAAGATACTTGTCTATTTTTTTCTATTACTTTGTAATTTTACCTTTCACAATTGGAGCTGGAATACATCTAGAATCCACCTTTTCATCTGGTGTTCCATTTGATTTTCCCCCCATAGCGAGCCAGTTTCCCCAATGGAATCTATGAAACAGTCCATTCTTTCCCATTTGATTTATGATATATTAAGTTCCCACTTACACCTCCTCCTCTCTTCTGGGTCTATTCAGTTCCATTGGCTTACTTGTCTGTTCTCATGCCAATACTGCAGTGTTTTGATACTATGTCAATACTGGTAGGAAAAATCCTCCTCTTTTCTTCTTTATTTTGACTGTGTTATTCAGAAATGTACTTTTGAAGTAAATGATGTCTGGGTTTATCTCTGTGCCTTGTTTCTCCTATCTTAAATAAAAAAGGATGCCTGAGTTTCCTTTAAGGCCATTTTTCCAACAAGCACGTGTTTTCCTTTGTGTATAAGGCCCCAGCTGTTAATGCAGCACAGGCAGGACCTGCAGTTCAGGCTATTTTTGCAGCAGCCCCATGGTGAACCTACTGCTCCTGAGCCAGGGCTCTGCACTTGTGACAGAGATGGCTGAGGTGACTAAAGGTAAGGAGAGGGATCTTCTGTTGAGGATGACATCTTGAATTCTTTGGCATCATTCTTTGCAAATAAGCTAGGCAGCCTAAAAAGTCTCCACTTTTGGAGGCCATCTAATGTAACTACCATCTTCTAGTTAAAAATACTGAGGTTCTGCAATGTGAGGTTATTCCCCAAGAACTCACAGCTTCCTCCCGACAGACCAAGAATCAGACCTTCTTGTTGATTCTTAGTTTATTTCTTCAAGCGCCCACCATGCCGTATGGCATCTTTCAGCGAACAGGGAAGATGGAAGTTCAAGCGCTAAATTCTGAGAAATGTCTCCAGATAAGTGTGCCGTTCGTTTTGTTTCTAATGGGTGAATGCGAGTGTGATGCATGCTTCAAGTGAACTGTCAAACATGAAATCAGGACCTGACTCCCGGTCACAAGTTGGAATTTCTTTTCTTGTTTACTGACAACTTTAGGCATCTTGGGTTTCAGTATTTCAGTAAAATAAGGTAGATTTCAAGGTCTACTGCAAATATTTTGAGGATAGCCAAGCTGTGAAACCAGGAAAAGGACCAAATTAGAAGCTGCAGTGACCTCACTGCCCTACTACTGACAAATGACTAATTGATTCCGTACACACAGCTGCTAGAACCAAAGCGTAGACACAAGGCTAGCCACATTGTTAACATAAATCATGTATCACTAAAAGTTAATATGTGGTTTCCTTTAAACAAAGAGGCTACTCCTGCTGACAGAGATATTCATCAAATGGTAGCTGTAATGGAAAAGAGAGGATATCATGTTGCTTTTTATTAAGGAAAAAAATTATCTAGAAACAACAGCACATCAAGACAATATACATTTTATTTACTATAAATAATATCATTAGACTATTTTTTAAAGCCTTTGGGTCATCTCTCCTAAGAAAATTGCCATTTATACTTCTCGGTTTCTCTTTGTTTGCATGAGTACGTATTTTACAGAGTTGTAATCCTAGTTTGCATACTACTATAAATTCTTCCTTCCAAGCTCAGATGATATTATTAGAAACTATATTGCTTGGTAATTTTTTTTTTTTTTGAGACAGAGTCTCACTTTATCTCCTGGGCTGGAGTGCAATGGTGCGATCTTGGCTCACTGCAACCTCCACCTCCTGAGTTCAAGCAATTCTCCTGCCTCAACCTCCCGAGTAGCTGGGACTACAGGTGCACACCACCATACTCAGCTAATTTTTGTATTATTCGTAGAGGCGGGGTTTTGTCATGTTGACCAGGCTGATCTCAAACTTCTGATCTCAGGTGATCTGTTCACCTCGGACTCCCAGAGTGCTGGGATTACAAGTGTGTGCCACCACTCCCAGCTGCTTGGTAATTTAATTTTGGAATTTTTTGTGTGTGTGTTTGAATGTTACTTGCAGTGTGGCAAGAAAATTATTGTGTAACTTTATTAGAACTGACCAGTACCACACAATGGATGACACAGCTGACTTTGGCCTGGGCAAGGAAGTCTTGGTTTTAATCCAACATGGATACACTCAGGAAGCCACTCTCCCTGGCTCTGCTTAAGTGGTACAGAGGGGCCCAGGGCTCTGCCCCGTGATGTACAGTCCCTTTCCACAACATTGGAGATGAATCCAGGCCTCAAGTGTATGTCTACAAATTCTTGCAGCTTCTCAGAATCCCGTGAAGAGTGACTGAGGAGACAAATCATGCAGGAAACAGCCTTTTAGAGAAAAAAACATAAGGAAAAAAAAAGTCTTGGTCTTGAGGAATCTTCCCTGTAAAGGGAAGATTCAGCATTACAGACAGCTTTTCTAGTAATTGGCATGAAATCAGTGCATTTCTCTTTCTTTGTTCAGATGAAGTGACATGAAGCAAGAAAGTCTTTTCGGGTTTGCACAATCTGTAGAGAGCAGGCTGGTGATTATTTCCCAGTCTCAAGCTATTTGACGAGAAGAGTCTTCAAATCTGAATCCTAATATTAAGGATGTGGCAGAAACTCCATATCAAAATCTTTATTACAGCATTATTTATAATAATGAAGAACTAGAAATCAATACCTAACCATACAGAACATATTGTTTATTAAAATGATGATATTTTAAGAAGCTATATAAAAGATTCTTTTTAAAGGCAAATAATGGGTGGGATTCTGCCAAGATGGCTGAATAGAAACAGCTCTGGTACACAGCTTGCAGTGAGAGACATGCAGAAAGTGAATGATCTCCCCATCTCCAAATGAGGTATGAGGTTCATTTCAATGGGATTGGTTGGACAGTGGGCATAGCCCAAAGAGGGCAAACTGAGGCAGGGCAGGGCACTGCTCCACCTGGGAAGGGCATCTGACCAGAGGATTGAGGGCTCCCCCTCTCTGGTACACTGGTCCAGATACTGTGCTTCACCCAAAACCTCTGCAACCTACAGACCAGGAGATCTTCACTGGGCTGAAAAGCACCCAAGTTACCCATGCAGAGTTGAATAGCAGCCCCGGCTGGTGCCATGGATTGTCAGCACAGATCCAGGCAGATGTGTTGGCTGGCTGGGAGAGCCTTTGGGATGGAGCTACCACACCCCCAGAGAGAGGGGGGTGCTAAAAGCAGGAAGACAGGCAATAGGCTAGACAGGTCCCTCCCCCACAAAATCTAGCAGGCTGAAGCCTACTTGCTTGAGGGTTTTGCAGGCAGCCTATCAGTTCAAGCTCCACCTGGAAGGATCCAGCTCAGTGGGGGCAAGGGCGTCTGCCGTTACAGAGGCAAACCTAATCTCCCTGTGTAAACAAAAGACACAGGAAGCCTATGCAGCAGCTGGACTAAGTCCATGGCAGCCCAGCAGCACCTCTATAGGCAGACAAGGGACAGACTCCATCCTCAAGCAGCTCCTTGAGATCAAAGTGGGATAAATCCACAAAGATGGGAAGAAA
The DNA here is from genome assembly GCA_963573385.1 of Cacajao melanocephalus. Lineage (NCBI taxonomy): Eukaryota > Metazoa > Chordata > Mammalia > Primates > Pitheciidae > Cacajao > Cacajao melanocephalus. The sequence goes on along the minus strand of CAUYLG010053834.1, from coordinate 1,622 downwards.
CCAGTGCAAAAAGGATGAAACCATCAAAGACCATAACACCTCTTCTCCTCCAAGGGATCACAACTCCTTACCAGCAAGGGAACAAAACAGGATGGAGAATGAGTTTGATGAATTGTCAGAAGCAGGCTTCAGAAGATGGGTAATAACAAACTTCTCTGAGCTAAAGGAACATGTTATAACCCAATGCAAAGAAACCAAAAGCCTTGAAAAAAAGGTTAAACAAAATGCTAATTAGAATAACCAGCTTAGAGAAGAACATAAATGACTTGATGGAGCTGAAAAACACAGCACGAGAACTTTGTGAAGTGTACACAAGTTTCAATAGCCAAATCAATCAAGCAGAAGAAAGGATATCAGAGGTCGAAGATCAACACAATGAAATAAAATGAGAAGGCAAGACTAGAGAAAAAAGAGTAAAAAGAAATGAACAAAGACTCCAAGAAATATGGGATTAGGTGAAAAGACCTAATCTACACTTGATCAGTTTACCTGAATGTGATGGGGAGAATGAATCCAAGCTGGAAAACACTCTTCAGGATATTATCCAGGAGAGCTTCCCCAATCTAGCAAGGCAGGCCAACATTCAAGTCCAGGAAATACAGAGAACACCACAAAGATATTCCTCAAGAAGAGCAACCCAAGACACATAATCATCGGATTCACCAGGGTTGAAATGAAGGAAAAAATGCTAAAGGCAGCCAGAGAGAAAGGTCAGGTCACCCACAAAGGGAAGCCCTTCAAACTCACAGAGGATCTCTCTGCATAAGCCCTACAAGCCAGAAGAGAGTGAGGGCTAATATTCAACATCCTTAAAGAAAAGAACTTTCAAGCCAGAATCTCATATCCAGCCAAACTAAGCTTCATAAGTGAAGGAGAAATAAAATCCTTTATGGACAAGCAACTACTGAGAGACTGTCACCATCAGACCTGACTTACAAGAGCTTCTGAAGGAAGCACTAAACATGAAAAGGAACAACCAGTACCAGCCACTACAAAAACGTATCAAATGGTAAAGACCAATGATGCAATGAAGAAACCGCATCAACTAATGAGCAAAAAAACCAGCCAGTAACAAAATGGCAGGATCAAATTCACACATAACAATATTAACCTTAAATGTAAACAGCCTAAATGCCCCAATCAAAAGACACAGACTGGCCAACTGGATAAAAAGTCAAAAACCATCAGTGTGCTGTATTCAGGAGACCCATCTCATGTTCAAAGACACACATAGGGGCAAAATAAAGGGATGGAAGAAGATTTACCAAGCAAATAGCAAAAAAAAAAAAAAAAAAAAAAAAAAAAAAAAAAAAAAAAAAAAAGCAGGAGTTGCAATCTTAGTTTATGATAAAATGGATTTAAAACCAACAAAGATCAAAAGAGACAAAGAAGGGCACTACATAAAGGTAAAAGGAGGAATCCAACAAGAAGAGCTAACTATCCTAAATATATATGCACCCAATACAGGAGCACCCAGATACATGAAGCAAGTTTTTAATGATGTACAAAGAGACTTAGACTCCCACACAATACTAGTGGGAGGCTTTAACACTTCACTATCAATATTAGACAGATCAATGAGACAGAAAATCAACAAGGATATCCAGGACTTGAACACAGAC
>CAUYLG010053833.1:0-15053 GCA_963573385.1 Cacajao melanocephalus | reverse complement strand
ATCTCTTATTCCTTCCTGTCTCCATTGTTAAGCACAATTATTGGCATAATAGAGGTTTTTAATACCCATTTTTAGACTGCATTCTAGCCTGGGCAATAGAACAAGAGTCCCGTTCTCTCTCCCTCTTTCTCTTCCCTCTTTCTTTCTCTCGTACATTCTTTTTTTTCTTTCTTTCACTCTCACTTTCTTTCCTCTCTGTTTCTTTCTTTAAAAAAAAAATAAAATAAAATAGATAAGCTTCAGGGAAGCCAACAGTTACACGCAAAGTTTTCATGAGGGTCAGCACCCTAGCCCCCGCATTGTTCAAAGGTGAACTGAAATATGAAACAATTTCAATAGTTAGGTAGCCTAAATAAGCTATTATTTTCATCTTCCCAAACTTGCTAAAGATTGCTCTAGTTTGTAATAACTAAAACTACAATGAAGTTGTCTTAGGATTTAAAAAATATTTTGGATGGGAAGGATAATAACTTAATAATATACTTAAATAATTTAACTTATACAGAATATTTATGTGAATACTCTGATGTTTGTACAACTGTCACTCCAAATATAAAAATTCTAGATTTGTTTAGATTTTAGAATCGGACTGCTAGAAGTAACATTTAGGTAGATGATATTATTTCAGCATTATTTTTAACATGCTGCTAAGAACTTTTATTAAAAATACCTCTATCACTTGCCTGCTGAAATCTTAAATTTTTTAAAACATGGCTAAGTTCATTTACTCCACAATTAGTTGTAAATAACTACGAGAAAAGTAACATAAGCATATATCATTCCTAGGTTAAAATAAAAAGAAAATACATGTGCTTAAAGGAGTTAAAACATTGATTTCACAAGCAAATGGTGAGATTGGAGGTAGAGAGATTACACTCTCCCCACAGCGCATTTTGAGTCCTTCTTATCGCTGATTGACAAGTGAGGGAATTCTTTCTACAAAGAAATGGGTAATAAATGAAACAAATCTTTATGACTGTAAAATATGAATTGCATATAAGTTATCAAAGGAATTTCCTAGACAACTTGCAAATAGGAGGTAGAGACCTTGAGGTCATCTCTAGACTGAATTTTGACCACTATTCTCAGATACAGGGAAAAAATTTCTAGAGAGTAAATAGAAATGGAAGCCTTATGTTTTGGAGTTTGTCTAGGCTTCTTAATAATAGAAGAGTTGGTCTTGATTAAATGAGTCTCTCCTTTTCTTCTCCTCAAATAAATGGGAAAATTCAATATACCAAAAGCGTGACTCAAATCTAAAGGTCACACTATGAATCCCTAATATTAGAGCTCCGTATTTTGTCCAAACAAACCTCATCACCTGACTAGACTGCTTGGACTACACGGGACAAACTGGCGTTCCATCAGCTTCTGAACCTGAGCTGGGGCGTAATTTACTGTGGGAACACTGACAAGGGAGCTTCATGTTCTCGGGAGCTCTCCGGACTTTAAATTCCAAACTGGAGATAGCAGTGAGCCAGTGATCCTGACCTGAGTTTGAAGGTGGTGCCACTTCTCTGGGAGCACAAAATTCAAAAGGATAAATCTGGAAAAAAGCCTCACTTCTGTCACTCAAGACCCAGTGTGCAGAGATGATACTGGGAACTAAAATAACTAAAAATTCAAGAAACTGAGTGAACCCTCCCATAGATAAACCCCTCAAAATACACCAAGACTTATCAATCATCAAACTTTTGAAAATTAAAGACAAAGAAAATATCCTGAAAGTCAAGAGAAACAACACTTTACCTATAGAAGGAAAATAATTTGACTCACAACAGCTTTCTCATCAGAAACCACAGAGGCCAGAGAAAACAGCACAGTATTTTTTCAACTACTAAAATAAAGTAATTGTCAATGCAGAATCCTATATCTAGCACAAATATTCTTGAGGAATGCAAGGAAAATTAAGACATTCTCAGATGAAGGAAAATGAAGAGAATCTATCACCAGCATATTGACCCTTAAAAAATAGTTATAGGATTATTCTATGCAGAAAAGAAATTTTAAATAAGAATTTTTGGAAGACAGGAGGAAAGGAAGACCACAACGAAAATATGAATAAATATAATAGGCTTTCCTTCTCTTGAGTTTTTAAAATTATGTTTGAATTATAATACTTTCATTGTGGTTCTAGCATATGTAAAGGATAATATTTATGAAAATTATAAATAGAAGAGGGCAAAGTGATCTAAAGGGAGGTAAGGTTTCTATTAACAAACAGCCATTTCAGCACAACAGAAATTGAGCAAAGGCAGACAACAAGTTGAAAAGCATTTATTCATGAAAAATCTCCAAAACTTTGGGTAAGAACAATGGGAAACTGTGACCTGCTTGCCAGGGATGACTCCTCTTTCCTCTCTACCCATATCATGCACACAGCTTGGCAAGAATAGTAGTCCAGCGTGAAAACCAGCAGCTTTCCTCCAGAAAGGCCAGGTTCAACCGAAGGTGGGAAGAGAAAACCACTTTTGCCAGCTAAATGTGACAGACTTAGTCAGACATGAATGGGGAAAATCCCACGGTTTTAAAGTTCTAATTGGGATGAGAAGTAGACCAACCAGAAATTTAATGGAATTATGTGAGCTGATATAAGCCCTCCACATCTCTCTCTGTCTGATCTGTGTATAGTGGAAATCCAAGAAAGCCTAGAAAAAAGTGAAAGCCAGAGATCTGAGAACTGGCTTTAACTTTGAAAGCATTCTCTGACTCACAAACAGACTGAACAGCAGGCGGTGGAATCCCTATGGACTCAAGGATTTGAACACAACCTCTTCTAAAGTATAGGCTGTCCACTAAACTAAAGCAGACATGAGGGCAACTTGCAGGAAGCCAGGCTGAAAATCAAGAGTGAAAAGCTGAGCAGAGATATCAGTAGCTATACACCACAGAGAAGAGAGAATCTGCAGTTTAATCCCAGACAAATTGCTAGAAAAACAACAATCCTCAGAAAAATAAAACAGAATCCTGAGTTGCTATATTAGCTTATACGTCCAGTATCTAATTAAAAATCACTAGATATGCAAAGAACTATGAAAGTATGACCCACACTCAGAGAGTGGGGAAAAGGAAGTTAGTATAAACTGACTCTGAATGGGGCCAGATATATAGGATTTAGCAGAGATTTCAGGAAGTTACTATGATGTTCAAAAATCAAGAAAAATATGTTATGATTCAGCAATAGGAAGTATCAATAAGAAACAGAAGCCATTGCAAAGAACCAAATAAAAATTCTAGAGAAGAAAAGCAAAATAACTGGCATGAAAAATTCACTAGATGGGCCCAAAAGTATAATAGATTGAAGGAATCAGAATAAAGAATCAGTTAATTTAACAATACATCAATAGAAAGTATCTGATCCAAGTAACAGAGAGAAAACAGACTGATGAAAAACAAACAGAGGAGGCTCTGTTCATGATGCCCAGGCCTCAAACTTTAAGCAAAATGTGTATGTCATTTCTGTGATAATGGTGCCATTATTCTAGTAATGGTATAAATAAATAATGATGCCATTATTTATTTATTCTAGTAAATAAATAAAATACAGACTTACTACACTTTGATCTGTACAAAAATTTGCACTTATGCCAAAATAGCTATAACTATTTAAACTGATGAATGGATGGATAGATACACGGGTGGATATAAAAATAGTTGAAAATAGTCGATAGATTTTTTTTTTCCTTTCTGCTCCTGCTTCATGGTAGAGCTAACCCACTCCTAGTCTCTTACTCCAACTGCAGTGGATATCCTGTCTATCTTTTTTGTGGACATTTGTCCATCATAACAAATGGGTACCCCAAAAGTCAAGAGTCACACAAATATTAAACCAAGTTTTATAAATGTTTGAGGAGATCTATAGGACCATTTAAAGTATCCCAACACACATGTAAGAGATGTCTCAGACAAAGAGGAGAGAGAAAAAATGAGCAGAAAACGTACTGGAAGAAATAATGGCCCAGGCCGGGCGCGGTGGCTCACGCCTGTAGTCCCAGCACTTTGGAAGGCCGAGGCAGGCAGATCTTGAGGTCAGGAGATCAAGACCATCCTGGCCAACATGTGAAACCCTGTCTCTACTAAAAAGTACAAAAAATAGCTGGGCCTGGGGTGCACGCCTGTCGTCCCAGCTACTTGGGAGGCTGAGGCAGGAGAATCACTTGAACCTAGGAGGCGGAAATTGCAGTGAGCCGAGATTGTGCCATTGCACTCCAGCCTGGTGACAGAAGGAGACTCTGTCTCAAAAAAAAAAAAAAAAAAAAGAAAAGAAAAAAGAAAAAGAAATAATGGCCCAAAACTTCCCAAATTTTCCTTTTAAAAATTAACCTGCAGATCTAAGAACCTTAATGAACCTCAATGAATAATGTGTGTAAGATAAACACAAAGAGAAATACATCTAGATAGCTAGGTGAATTGCTGAAAACAAATTTAAAAGGTGAAGGATTTGGGATTGTAGCTTACTTAAAGCTTACAGTTATCTTGTCACTGTCTCATGGAAACAGGCAGAATACACATGATTCCTGCACCATAAAGACTTTATTACTCACAGAACAGCAAAAAAAATGAGCATCAACGTATTTGCCTAAGTTCCTGATGGCTAAATCCCTCAGGGCCCATGCCTACCCACACAGTGGGTTGCAACCCAGGCAAAGGGCCCAATACTTTTTGAGCAAGTAGCAAATCCAGTTTCCGTCCCTCTCCTTAGGCAGTGAGCAGGTACACAGTATCACTCTAAGGTCACCTTGACTAGCTAGTTGACTATATGACTAGCTACAGAAACAGCTCGGTATCAGAAGATGAATAAAGTTTGCAGTCTAGCATGCTCAGCAAGAGTATGCATGTTTTAGTTCATTTTACATTGCTATAATGGAATACCTGAGACTGGGTAATTGATTTTAAAAAGAAGTTTATTTAGCTCATGGTTCTGGAGACTGGGAAGTTTAAGACTGGGAAGCCACATGTGACAAGGGCTTCATGTTGCATCATAACATGGCAGATGGCATCTCACGGCAGCAGCACATGTGACGGCAGCAAGCAGGCATGTACAGAAGAGACAAAACATGAGAGGCAACCTCACTTTATAACCACCTGCTCTTTCAGTAACTAATCCAGTCCTGCAAGAGACAGAACTCACTCACTCTCACAACATGGCATTAATCGTTTCATAAGAGCAGATCCTTCATGACTCAAATACCTTTTAAAGTCTTGCCACCTCTCAACACTTTACACTGGAGACCAGGCCTCAACATGAGTTTTAGTGGGGACAAACCATATTCAAACCACAGCAATGCAGGAACAAATAGGAACCAAAGGACTGCCTTTCGCAACCAAAATAAAAGGGAGAAAATTGAGCTACAGTGGAGCAAAGTTGCCGTATTTTATCATAAGTATATCACCATTAACCTGAAGTGGATTTTAAGTTGAAGTTATTATGAAGTTCCAGAAAAATTAAAATCCTTAGAGCAACCACTGAAAAATGAACTTTAAAAATATACTTTAAAATGGGCTGGGCACAGTGGTTCATACCTGCAATAACAACACTTTAGGAGGCCAACGGAGGAGGATTGCTAGAGACCAGGACTTTGAGACCAGCATGGGCCACAGAGTGAGACCCCGACTCCACAGAAATTTTTTAAATTAGCTGAATGCGGTGTCGCACACCTGTAGTCCCAGCTACTTAGAAGGCTGAGGTGGAAGGATCGCTTGAGCCTGAGAGGTCAAGGCTGCAGTGATCCATGATCACACCACTGCACGCCAGCCTGAGTGACAGAATGAAACCCTGTCTCAAACAAGCAAACAACAACAACAAAAATGCAAATGAGTGGTTGTCAGGGGATGAGGGATATGGAAATGAGAGTGACTGCTTAGAGATACAGGGTTTCTTTTGGGAGTGATTAAAATGTTCTGAAATTAGATGACTCTATAAATATACCAAAAACCATTGAATTATACACTGTAAAGGGGTGAATTTAATGGTATGTGAATTATATCTCACTAAATGAATTAAAATATTTATTTAAAGCAAAAGAAGGCAATAAAAGGGTAAGAGAGGAAAAACAAGAAATAAGACATATAGAAAACAAATAGCAAAATAGACAAATCCGAACATACCAATAATTACATTGAATGTGAATGAACTAAACAAACAGTTCAATCAAAAGACAAAAATTGTCAGAATGTATTAAAAAATAAAAAACAAGATCTAACTACATGCTGCCTAAAAGAAACATAGTTTAGATTCAAATATACAATAGGTTGAATAGTGTGCATAAATAGCTGCTGTGAAAGAGCTGGAATGGCTACATGAATATCAGGTGAAATAGACTTTATGACAAAGGACATTAAGACATACAAAGAAAGACATCTAATCATAATAAAGAGGTTAATACATCTGGAAAATATAACAACTATAAACATCTAATACCTAACCATGGAGCCCCAAATACATGAAGCAAATACTGACAGAATTGAAAGGAGAAACAAAGGGTATGACTCAGTTATCTGAAATGACTCCTGATTAAGTAATGTTCACCAAAAATAAATATTGTTATTGTGAAGTTCCAGGAGAAATAAAAAAGGCAAAACAAGAATCCTTGCGTAAGCCTTTTATTTAAATAAGTTCATAAACTGTAATGTTTCCAGATTCCAGGGATAACTGACGGGAATTACTCTCTCCAATGAAAACTTAATAATTATTTTCATTCCCAACGTCCTTTTGCAAAACAATTCCAAGGCTTACTGAAACAGTAAGATAGTGCCCAGAATGTACACTCTTACAAGGTGTAAGAAAGTAGACCTGAAAATACTATTTTGATAATATGTGGTCTAATCTTATTCTTAAACTGTTGTTGCTGCTATTGCTGCTGCTGTTGTAGTTTTATAGACTGCATATTCTAAAAAAAAATTTGGTAACTCTATTTGAAAAATAAATGATAAATATATTCCTTCCGTGAAGTAAAGTAATGCAAAAATGAATAAATAAGTGATAGCATTTGTGCAAAGGTTAAGAGATTGTAAACTTTAGTTTCAAAATGAGCTTTGTTTGGTATAATACACAATATCATAAAGGGTTGTAAGCTATTCTATTTTTCAAGTGGCACAATCATGGTTCACTGAAGCTTTATCCTCCCACGTTCAAGGGATTATCCCACCTCAGCCTCCCAAGTAGCTGGGATCACAGGCCTGTGCCACCACACCTGGCTAATTTTTGTATTTTTTGTAGAGATGGGGTTTTACCATGTTGCCCAGGGTGGTCTTGAACTCCTGAGCTCAACCAATCTAGCCACCTCCACCTCCCAAAGTACTGGGATTACAAGAGTGAGCCATCACGCCCAGGCCTCAAACTTTAACTTATGCAAAATGTATATGTCATTTCTGTGATAACGGTGCCATTATTTATTTATTCTAGTAAATAAATAAAATACAGACTTACTACACTTTGATCTGTACAAAAATTTGCACTTACGCCAAAATAGCTATAACTATTTAAACTGATGAATGGATGGATGGATATATGGATGGATATAAAAATAGTTGAAAACAGTTGATAGATTTTTTTTTTTCCTTTCTGCTCCTGCTTCATGGTAGAGCTAACCCACTCCTAGTCACTTACTCCAACTGCAGCAGATATCCTGTCTACCTTTTTTGTGGACATTTGTCCAATAACAAATGGGTACCCTTGAAGTCAAGAGTCACACAAATATTAAACCAAGTTTTATAAATGTTTGTGCTGTTGAGTTAAAGAGCTTACATGTACTATAGGGACTGATTTTATGACAAGGAATCAAATCCAGGCCACAGTTGTGAAAGCACAGAATTTTAGCCACTACATCACAAGGTGAAATGTCTTCTTTGTAAATCCCACAGGGAATTCAAAGTAGGCAGTTTGAGTGCACAAATAATTTTAATTTTGTTTTGGGTTAGATTTTTGCATTTTAATTTTATCAAGAGAATTTCTAAGCCAAGACACTATTGTGCCTTTCTTTAATTTGATTATCCTATAAATACAAGTAAGACAATTGTTTAGAATGAGAGATCTCTAAAATCTTTTTTTTTAAATTAAGGTTCTTTTTAATTTAAAGGATCCATCTTTTGGCCACTGATGATTAGAATTCCAATGGTTGATGTTCTTCACATGTACCCCAAAACCTAAAATACAATAAAAATTAAAAAAAAAAAAAAGAAATGAGAATATTAAAAAAAAAAAAAAAGAATTCCAATGGTTGGCCAGGTGCAGTGGCTCACGCCTGTAATCCCACCACTTTGGGAGGCTGAGGCATGCGGATCACAAGGTCAGGAGATCGAGACCATTCTGGACAACATGGTGAAGCCCCGTCTCTATTTAAAAATACCAAAAAAAATTTAGTTGGGCGTGGTGGTGCACACCTGTAGTCCTAGCTACTCGGGAGGCTGAGGCAGGAGAATCGCTTGAACCCGGGAGGCAAAGGTTGCAGTGAGCCGAGATCACACCACAGCACTCCAGCCTGGTGACAGAGCGATGCTGCATCTCAAAAAAATAATTAAAAAAGACTTTCCAGTGGTTTACAAATTCCAGTAGTAACTCAACAATGCCTCTTCAGGAAAATCCCGGAGATAATTTTCCAGGTTTAGAATAAGTTTTTACCATATAAACAAGAGGTGTTCCTTGAGAACATATACAGGAGACAGTCTCCATGATCCCCAAAAGTTCACTCAGCAGTAGACTTAAGATAACAAAGACTCTTGTTGCCACAGACTGTTAAGGCTGGTGTTTGTGCATATGGTGCCACTAGTAACACATAAATTTTCCAGGGGCCACCAGTCACAGACCCATTAATCCACTGGCACCAGGTAGGCCCTCCTGGGATTGGAATTTTCACAGCCTAACCAGGCTACAAGAGCCCCTTATACATGGAAGTTGTTAAGACAAACTCCCCTGAAAACTTGACATATTTGGAACAAAAAGTGTACTTTTTAAAATCTTATGTGACCAGCCATTTTTAGACTGGTCACCTAACGTGACCCGAAAAATCACACTCCCCAAAATGGCAGGGACCAAGAGAAAATGCTCTCAAAAGTTGAGGTCTTATAGGGACATGAAACAAAACAATAGGAGAATCTCATCTGGTTTTTATTTTGGGGACTACAGCAAAGTTTATTAAGAAATCTGAAATGACTCCTAGGAATATTGGTCTAGTCAGAACCGCAAAACTGATCAGTCTGCAGGGACAGCTCAAACAGAGGGTTTATTGGGGTTTAGGCCCATGTTCTACCCTATGGCATCCTTCTTTATGACAGAACAACACAGAAAGACAAAGACTATTTCTGGAAGGAAACTGACCAAACAATGGTAATATTCATACCAAAAAAGAACACCAGAGTCGCTACACCCAAAACGAGTCACACATATCCTTTTATCCCATTAATCAAGGTTTTGGAGATGAAAATGAGACAAACAGCTATTTTTTACCATCAGCTCTACCAGATTCCACAGAAGGAGAGAGGCCGGGAGCCTGACTGGTAAGAATTTCTTACCCTTCTGCTGGCTTGTCACGTCCTCTGTTCCCTTCATTGCAGCTTCCAGAAGAGCAGAGCCAGTTTTCACAGCACCAAAACTGGAGGGGCCAAGGAAAACTTCCCTTTGCATTCTGAAGTTTCACTGAAAATCGCTGACAGAAAAAGGCAGATTAATAGGAGAAAAGGTATACAAATTTATGTGATCACAGTTTTACATGTACACAGGAGACTTCAGAATGAAGACCCACAGGGGAGGCTGGGCACAGGGTCACATGCCTGTGACCTCAGCACTTTGAGAGGCCGAGGAGGGAGGATAACCTGAGGCCAAGAGTTTAAGATCAGCCTTAGGAAAAAAGTAAGACTCCATCTGTACAAAATTTTTTTTAATTAGCCAGGTATGCTGGGCCCAGGAGTTTGAGGCTGTGTGAGCTGCAATTGTGCCAATGAGCTCCAGCTTGGGTGACAGTGTGAGATCCTGTCTCTAAATAAAATAAATAAAAGACACAGAGGAAATTGTCCACTTTTATGCTTAGGTTCAACCAAGTATGGACAGCCATGTAGAAATATGTCAGGACAAAGAAAGAGTATGACCTAAAGCTCTAGACTGAGCGGGGGAAACTCAGCAATGCTGTCAGTCTAGATTCTTCTTGACCTCTGTGCATTCCTTCCTTCAGGATGTGGGACCGGACCCTCTTTGGAATGGGGTTCAACAATCTGGAACAGTCAAACAAGGCAGGTCAGATCATTTCTTTACAGCAAGTTTTTATACAGAAAGGCCGGGAGAAACAGTAATATTTTTAGCTTTTGTGGCTGGCTTCTATGACCCACCTGAGGCAAGAGGAATTCTAGTTTCCATGCTAGCCTTAAGGAGAATGAGAGACCAGAGACAGAAGGGCAGGAGAAAGTCCAAGAGGCCACCACCACAGTAAAGATACAGGGCAGTTCTGCTTCAGAGGCCTTCATCCGGGGCTACCATTTTTCTGAGAGCCTGGAATAGCTACAGCTCTCTGCAAAAGAGGCCGGGCAATATCATCCTTTGCCTACATTTTGCTCAGTAAAAATTTGGGGCTTTGTTTATTTGAGAGAAGAGGGAACAAATACATGGTCAGCAACTAACAGTTATACTATAGAGTCAAAGTTACACAGATTCAGAACTAGAGAAAATGTGGGACTATAGACAGTCTCCAAAGGATGAAATGAGGAAGAAGAGAAAAGAAAAAAAGGAGCAGAAACCCCTCTTTGGTTGTTATTAATACTAAATGGCTAAAGAAAAAATTTTAAAAACGTTTCAAAGTGAAAACATACTTCTTTCCTCTACAATGTATTGTTTATTAATCTCTTAAAAAGCAAGGAGATGAATCTGCCAGAACTACTAACATTTGTTTTCTAATAAACATGTAGACACTGTTTATTCAATTTATTTAGATGAATGCTTATAAACAATAATTTAGATAGATTGCAGTCATTTTAATCATTATTATTAAAAAAAAATTTTTTTTGAGACAATCTGACTCTGTTGCCCAGGCTGGAGTGCAGTGGTGCAATCTTGGCTCACTGCAACCTCCGCCTCCTCGGTTCAAGTGATTCTCCTGAGTAGCTGGGATTACAAGTGTGCACCATCATACCTGGATAATTTTTGTATTTTTAGTAGAAAAAGCGTTTCACCATGTTGGCCAGGATGGTCTCAATCTCTTGATCCTGTGATCCGCCCACCTAGGCCTCCCAATGTGCTGGGATTACAGGCCTGAGTCACTGCTTCTCTTTCTCTCCTTTACCGCCCCTCGTCTCCCCTCCCCTCCCCTTCCCTCCCTTCCCCTCACTTCCCTTCCTTTTCTTCCTTTCTTTTTTTTTCTTTCTTTCTCTCTCTCTCTTTTTCTTTCTTCTTTCTCTCTCTTTTCCTTTCTTTTCCTTCATCCTCTTTTTTCTTTCTTTCTCTTTCCTTCTTTTTTTCTTTCTCTCTCTCTCTCTCTTTTTTTTTTTAACAAGATCTTGCTCTGTCACCCAGGCTGGAGTGTTGTGGTGCAATCAGGGCTCACTGCAGCCTAGACCTCCTGGGCTCAAGTGATCCTCCCAACCTCAGCCTCCTGGGTAGCTGGAACTATAGGTGTGCACTACTACCCAGCTAGTTTTTATTTTTTGTAGAGACAGGGTTTCACCCTGTTGCCCAAGCTGATCTCTAACTCCTGAACTTAGGCAGTCATCCTGCCTCAGCCTCCCAAACTGCAGGGATTACAGAAGCATGACCCACCACACCCGGCCCAAATGTGCGTTTTTCTTCAATCTTTAACCACAATTCCTAGTTGATTCATCTTTAATGGATGCAAAATTCTCTTGTGTCTCTCTATAAATGTTAATTATATTTGTTCTAAACTGTTTTTCTAACTTGTCCTTTAAAAAAATTTTTTTTCTTTTTTTAGAGACAGGGTCTCACTCTGCCATCCAGGGTGGAGCGCACTGGTGTGATCATGGCTCCCTGCAGCCTCAACGTCCCTGGCTCAAGCAATCCTCCTGCTTCTGCCTCCCAAATGCCAGGATAACAGGTGTGAGCCACAGTACCCGGCCTCAGGTTTTAATGTTTCTTGAGTATTTATTATACCCTTTTTTTGTTTGCTGGGTTTTTTCTTTTTCAAATGTAGATCCTTTGAGTGTGTGTTCACCTTGGTAACTGAGATTCCCCGTTAGCCTATGCACCTGTGGGATCTGCTTATTGCATTCCACCTGCAGGATTTTTGAAGGAGAAAATGGTAGATATGGAGTTTCACAAGGTGTGTACCTTAGTCCATTTTCTGTTGCTTATAACAATACCTAAAACTGGGTAATTTATAAAGAAAAGAAATTTATTTCTTACAGTTATGGAGCCTGGGAAGTCCAAGGTCAAAGAGGCATATCTGGAGAGAGCCATCTTGCTGGTGGGGACTCTCTTGAGGTGGCCCTGGGCAGTGAGCCTGTGCAAAGTACCCTTACCTGTCCTCTGAAACAATTCTGTCCTCCTATGCTTCTGGGCCTATGATGGTAGGGGCACCCTCTAAGATCTTTAAAATGCCTTTGGTATCTTTCTTCCCTTGTCTAAAGGAATAGCACCTGTCTCTCTTTTATCCAAGCTAATCTCTTTAGCAGTCACTGGGCTTCACCCTTGGTTTCCTCTGCTGAACATGCTTTTATACTCTTTACGTGGTCAGGCTGAGAGTTATCCACATCTTTCCACTCTGCTTACCTTTTCATGATAAATTCTACCTTTAAATTATTCCTTTGCTTCTGAATATCAGCATAAGCTGCCAAATGTAATCATGTAGCTCCTTCCACATTTGGCTTAGGAATTTCTTTTGCCAGATACCCTAGTGCATTAATCTCAAGTTTGGCCCTCTACCACACCCTCAGGCACAGACACAGTTCAGCCAAGTTCTCTGCCAATTTATAACAAGGATGGCCTTTACTCCAGTTTCCAATACCACCTCCCTCAGTTTTATCTCAAATCTCAGAAATGTCCATATTTCTATCTGTATTCTGGTTACAACCACTTAACAAATCTCTAAGAAATTCCAAATGTTCCCTTGTCTTTTTGTTTTCTGAGTCTCATCAGAATCACCTTTAATGCTCCATTCACTGAAATACAGTCATTTTATAGCCTGCTCCTCCAAACTCTTTCAGGCCCTGCTCCTTACCTAGTTCCAAAGCTGCTTCCCCATTTTCAGGTATTCGTCATCAGCAAAATCCCACTTCTTGGCACGAGTTTTCTGTCTTCGTTCATTTTCTTTTACTTATAATAGAATGCCTGAAACAGGGTAAGTTATAAAGAAAAGGAATTCATTTCTTACAGTGTGGAGGCCAGGAACCCATAAGAACTTTCTTGCTGGTGGGAACTCTCTTCAGTGTCCCAAGGGGGCACAAGACATCACATGGTGAGGAAGCTGAGCGTGTTAACTTGCTAACTCAGGTCTCTCTTCCTTTTCTTGTAAAGCCACCAGTTCCTCTTGCATGACAACACATGAATCCATTAAACCATTAATCCATTAACCTGTGAATGGATTAGTCCATTCAGGAAGGCAGAGACCTCATGATCCAATCACCTCTTAAAGTTCCCACCTCTCAATACTGCACATTGGGGGTTTAAGTTTCTAAATGAATTTTGGAGGAGACATGCAAAACTAGCAGTG
Source organism: Cacajao melanocephalus (assembly GCA_963573385.1). Lineage (NCBI taxonomy): Eukaryota > Metazoa > Chordata > Mammalia > Primates > Pitheciidae > Cacajao > Cacajao melanocephalus. The sequence goes on along the minus strand of CAUYLG010053833.1, from coordinate 1,407 downwards.
GGCTAGGACCAGTGTCAAAGTATGGGGCCTCTCTTTTTCCTTCTAAATGTCAGAAGCCATCCAGGTCACTGTCCTGCCTTTTCAGTAAAAGTGTATATGTACTGCCTCCTGCTAACCCCACCACCACCTTTAGGGGCAAATTCTTCTGCTATCCACTGCAAGTAAAAGTAGGGGTAAGGTTGAGAGGCTGGCTGGGCTCTTCCTACAGTGGTTTCAATCAATAACTCATAGAATTGCCTAAAAGCCGCTATTGATAATCAATAGCTTCTTTCTGTGTGCTTAGAACACTCCAAGGGTCAATAAAGCCTTTATTATACAACTGTTTGTCCACCTTCAATTCAATCCCATCTACCTTCTATTTTTCAAGTATTCTTACAATGTCTGGCCCATGAGAGCACACTTTCATGTATTTCAATTCTAGCATGTTCATGTATGCACAAGTATGTGTGTATCTAAGTTTTCTGTAATTTTTAGAGATTTTGGAAAAGGAGGGAGAAGTGGGAAAAGGATACAACTTGTTTTTTGTCTGCCATCTCAATACAATCTCCTTGCTAAATTTCCAATTACATATTAAACTCTTTTAATCCCAAACACAGACAACTGCTAGTATCATATGATCTAATTTGGAAATCTCTGCTTCTGAGGTGATGTCATATGATCTCAATTTAAGACTTGGTCCCCATACTAAAACTGACATCTGCATGACACATGTGAATAAATTTCATTCTTCATCCACAAAATTATCTTTCAGATTTTAATATTAGATCTCAAAAGTATTGAGAGTTCTGTATTACAGAGATTCTTACAAACACAAAACAGCAATACAGGCTAGGCACAGTGGCTCATGCCTGTAATCCCAGCACTTTGGGAGGCTGAGGTGGGCGAATCACTTGAGGTCAGGAGTTTGAGACCAGCTTAGCCAACATGATGAAACTCCGTCTCTGTTAAAAATGCAAAAATTAGAGAGAGATATCCAAGATGGCTGATTAACAACAGCTCAGGATTGTAGCTCCCAATGAAAGCGCAGCGAGCGAGTGGACGCCACAATTTCAGACGCATTTCTGTTGCCCACAAACTGGGAGCTACACAGCAGAGGAGCCACACGGGTCGCCAGCGTGACTCTTTTGGCCGGCGCAGCTGTTTTGCCGGTGCCCCGGCGTGGCACGGCGCTTCTCAGTGTGGAGTATATGGGACTAGGCGCCCTTTGAGTCGGGCTCGGCTGGTCCCATCCTCACAAGGAGAACAGCAATTGGAAGCACTGAGGACTGAGAGTTTCACAGTAAGCACAGCTGAACCCGGGAAGGCCTAGCTCTGTGGGGAAAGGGTGTCCGCCGAAGGAAAACTAAGAAACAGAAAAAACTTCATCACCAACAAGCTGGACGTCCACTCAGACCCAATCTGAAAGTC
>CAUYLG010053832.1:0-20037 GCA_963573385.1 Cacajao melanocephalus | reverse complement strand
AAGAAAAAAACAAACAAACCCATTCAAAAGTGGGCAAAGGATATGAACAGACACTTTACAAAAAAAGACATATATGAGGCCAAGAAACATATGAAAGAATACTCATCATCACTGGTCATTAAAGAAATGCAAATCAAAACCACACTGAGATACCATCTCATGCCAGTTAGAATGGTTATCATTAAGAAATCTGGAGACAACAGATGCTTGAGAGGATGTGGAGAAATAGGAACATTTTTACCCTGTTGGTGGGAGTGCAAATTAGTGAAACCATTGTGGAAGACAGTGTGGCAATTCCTCAAGGACCTAGAAATAGAAATACCATTTGACCCAGCAACCCCATTACTGGGCATATACCTGAAGAATTATAAAGTTCTGTTATAAAGACAAATGCACACCTATGTTCATAGAGGCACTGTTTACAATAGCAAAGATGTGGAACCAACCCAAATGTCCATCAACAATAGACTGGATAAAGAAAATGTGGCACATATTCACCATGGAATACAATGCAGCCATAAAAAACGATGAGTTCGTGTCCTTCATAGGGACATGAGTGAATCTGGAAACCATCATTCTCAGCAAACGGACACAAGAAAAGAAAATCAAACATCGTGTGGTGTCACTCATAGGTGGGTGTTGAACGATTAGAACATGTGGGCACAGGGAGGGGAGCATCACACACTGCGGTCAGTTAGTGGGGACTAGGGGAGGGACAGTGAGGGGTGGGGAGGGTGGGGAGGGATAACATGGGGTGAAATACCAGATATATGTGATGGGGGGAGGAAGGCAGCAAACCACCTTGCCATATATGTACCTATGCAACAATCCTGCATGATCTGCACATGTACCCCAGAACCTAAAGTACAATTAAAAAAAAAAAGAAAGAAAGAAATTTGTGTATGCTTCCTGAAGTTCTCGTGCTGTGTTTTTCAGCTCCACCAAGTTGTTTATGTTCTTCTCTAAGCTGGTTATTCTAGTTAGCATTTTGTCTAACCTTTGTTCAAGGTTTTTAGTTTCTTTGCTTGGGTTAGAATATGCTCCTTCAGCTCAGAGAAGTTTGTGATTACTCACCTTCTGAAGCCTGCTTCTGTCAATTCATCAAACTCATTCTCCATCCAGTTTTGTTCCCTTGCTGGTGAGGAGTTGTGATTCCTTGGATGAGGAGAGGTGTTCTGGTCTTTGATGATTTCATTCTTTTTGCACTGGTTTCTTTCCATCTTCATGGGTGTATCTACCTTTGATCTTTGAAGTTGGTGATTTCAGATGGGGTTTCTGAGTGGATGCCCTTTTTATTGATGTTGAAGCTATTCTTTTTGTTTTTTAGTCTTTCTTCTAACTGTCAGGCCCCTCTGCTGTATGAGGCACTTTTTTGGTTATTCAAGGGTCAGGGAGCCACTTGAGGAGGCAGTCTATTCCTTGTCTCCCTGCAGAGGCATTGCTAGGCTGCCTCAGACTCAGCCTGGCTATTGTGTAGGATTCCTCTGACTTTTGTTTACACAGGTGAGATTAGATCCACCTTCGCAATGGCAGATTCCTTCCCCCCACTGAACTCCATAGTCCTGGGTTGAGCTCTATGTGATGTACTAGCTGCAAAACTCTCAAGCAAGAGGGCTTCAGTTTGCTGGTCTTTGTGGGGGTGGGACCTGCTAAGCCACATCACCTGTCTCCCTGCTTTCAGCTCTCACTCTTTCTGGCAGAGGAGGGCGGGTAGATTTGTCCTGCAGGCACTCTCCGTGCTAGCCAAAACCTCCGCCCAGTTTTGTGCCAACAATTCACAGTGCCAGGCCAGCCAGAGCTGTTGCTCAGATCTGCACTAGCAACTCGCGGCACTCTTAGCCTGGTGGTGTTCTCCCCGACTGTGGGTAGCCAAGGGCATGGGAGAAGTGCAGTATCTGGACTGGAGTGCTGAGGTTGTAAAGTCCCCAATCCTCCAGTTGGTTGCACTTCCCGGGTGGAACAGCAACCCACCCTACCTCGATTTGCCCTCCCTGGGTTACACTCATTGTCCAACCAGTCTCATTGAAATGAACCTGGTACCTCGTTTGGAAATGCAGAGATCACTCATCTTCTGCATCTCCCTCTCAGGGAACTGCACTCTGGAGCAGTTCCTATTCAGTCATCTGAAAGTCCTCCTACAGTGTGTTTTTAAGCTAAGTATTATTACAAAAAATGTCTAGAAGTTTATAAAAATTTAAAGTTCATAAAATGTTACAATAAGCTAATTTATTATTGAAAAAAGAAAGTTTGTTTCATGCATTTAGTGTAGCCTAACTGCACAGTGTTTGTAAAGTCTATGGTCATGTGAAATTTCTGGATCTTCCCATTCACTCACTACCCACTCACTGACTCAGCCAGAGAAACTTCCAGTTCTGTCATCCATTGTAAGTGTGCTATGCAGATATAGCATGTTTGATATTTTATACTGTATTTTGACTGCATTTTTTATATGTTTAGATACATAAATAGCATTGTGTTCCAGTTGCCTACAGTATTCAATACAGTGACAGGTTTGTAGCCTAGGAGCCATAGGCTATGCCATAAGCCTAGATGTGTAGTAGGCTATACCATCTAGGTTTGTGTAAGTGCATTCCATGATGCTCTCACAACACCGCAATTGCCTAAGGATGCTTTTCTCAGAACATACCCTTGTTGTTAGCTGGCACATGACTGTAGAGAATAGGCCCTGTAAAGGCCTCACACTTAATGGTTAAGGGCCTTGGCCCCAGAATCTGACCAACCTAGGTCAGAATCTCAGCTCTCTCTGTCTCAAGCCATGCAAACAAGGACAAATAAACCTCTCAAAAGCTCACTTTGCTCTTGTCTAGTAAAAGCTAATAGTAATGCCTTAGCTGCTACATTAGAAGCTTGAACAAGATGTTAGGAAAAGGAGTGGGGAAGGGGGTGTGAAGGCCTTATACCATGTGGAAGGGGGGGACAGGCTTCCCAGAAGACACCCAGGCACTGAAGAATAGAAGAAACCAGGAAGCTCAGCCGAGGGGCAGGGTGGAATGTGCTCTAGGTGAAGGAAAGACCTCAAATGCTATATATGCTATTTAGACAATTAAAGATATTCATACACTGGTATACCATAAAAAGGTTAAAGTTCTACATTGTGTTGAATAAATTATGCAGAACTGATTTTTTCAAAAGTTCACAAAGTCAGAATTACTTCAATTTAAAAATAAAGCAGTGACTCATAAATTTTTATTTCCACTAGGGTTTCAAAAAGTCTATCATTACAAGTCTGCAGGTAATAGACCACTTGCTCGAGCAGTACTGTGATAAAATGGCATCTTTAGGATATCATCCTCCTTATCTCTCTTTCTCCAAAGATATTGGTAATTTAACCAAAATATCGATAAAACAGATTTCATCTCAGTTTTCTATCAGTATTAAACAACACATTGAAATTCACTGAATACTGACATCTGTCTTTCAATATAAGATCTCTCTAGTGCTCTCAAACTTAGATGGCAGATTTTAAATATCTTAATCATACACTATAGCACTAGAACTGTTTCTGAAATCCTATGTCCTTTTTCTCTCCAAATGCATGGCAGAGTGGGGATGAAATGCTACAGACAGAAAAAGCCTGTGTTCACATTTAAACTCTGTGTTGTAGAAGCTCACATATTGAAAAAGTCATTTAAACTATTTAACAATCAGTTTCTTCTTATACAAAATTTAGGTAGCTATGTAGTCCTTAGCTTATGGGGCTATTATAAAGATTCAAGACATTGTATATGAAATGCAGACAGTGCACAGCTACTAGTTCCTAGCATGTTTTCTCTAAATGGTGAGCATTGCTGTCATTGTCATCATCAACATCATCATTTAGTACTTAACAGTAATCTAACTTTGCAACTTTCTTGCTCAAATTTTAAACATTGAATCCGGTTACCTAAGCCACTGGGGACTCAATTAGAGAATTATAATTTACAGATTCCCTAACACATATACTGCCCTTCAGCATTTTCTCAATCTCCAGTCATCTTGTCTGATACTTAAATGGTAGTGAAAGAGGGGATAAGCAAATGAAATCTCATTTTTTGTTTCAAGCTGCCAAATAAGTTTTCTTAAAAATGATCAGGTTACACCTAGGTTCCTATAAATATCCCCTTGTTATGGATAAAGAAATTCAAAGGATAGGTGAGAACCAGCATGATTATTTTCCTTTTCTAGTCTTCTAAATTAGAGCCTCCATGTTCTAGCATTTTATGGTTTGAAATTAAGGACCCTTACCCTAGACAAAAACTTTGCAGCAGTTCCTGAAATAGCTTCCTACCACATCTTCACCCATTATCTCCCCTCCCTCTGCCAATCCATCCCACACACACCTGCCAGAATAATCTGCCATAAATATTCTTTTCTTTGTATCTTATCCCTGTTCTAGAATTGACCGTGCCTCTCTGTTATTATTCTCTATCTTAACTTAGCATTCCAGTGTCATCATGAGCTTTTCTTTTTACTTTATGTATAATTATTTCTTCATAAAACAAATCAGTTCTAGACGAGTCAGTGAATTTGCCATGACCGGAAAGCTGCTTCAGTCTGCACTGCCCCATGCCTTTTTCACCGTGATAACATTTTCTTAGCCTGTATCCAGAATCTGTTTTCGTTATCGTCTACAAAATGAGTCAGAACTCATGCCCTCAAAGCCATTTTTTTGGCTCCTGCCTCTTGGCCTCATTTTTTTCACAGCTGAATCTTCTGATATTTTCCTAAAAGACCCTCACTGAAATTTAAATTAATTAATTATTCCCTCATGTGGTATATTGGTGTGAGTTTTTTTTTTGAGGTAAAGAATCTATGCATCTTAGTTAATTTCAGCATCACATTCTAAATATCTAATGCCATCACTCAGTCCCAGGAGACTTCAATGGATGTGTATTAGAAAGAAGAAAGGACAATTGAGAGAGTTAAATGTCTTTTTATTGCCAACTCAATGCCAGAGTCAGAACCAGTGGTACAGTTACAATCGCTAAACTTCTAAGTTAGCTCCTTAGAGTCTCACTTTTTATGTAAAATTCCGTTACACCCACAGTAAGCTCTGGAAAGCTGTGTGGTCTCATAAATAATTCCATTCAGTTTTCCACTATATACCATATTGGTTCTGATGATGGAACCAAATCCTGCCTAGCCTCTCCTCCTTGTCTTCTCCCATACACACATTCAAAGAATGGAGCCTTGTATGGACTCTAGTTCCTAACTGGGATCCCAGAACATGAAACTTGTGTTTGGTAATGTTCTCCCCGCCCATTGCTAGATACTAGTCCTTGGTCCCAGCCAGCTAACTGGAGTTGTGACTGAATTCCCTGCTTTCTTGTCCTATACTCTTTGACAGAAAAGAAACTTTTGCATTATTATTAGCACTCTCTTTCAAAGTAATGAACCTTCGAGGAGTCACAAACAAAATAATCCAGAGATGACAACACCGAAAATAAGACAGGCTTTATTTGCCTGTTGGTTTAATAGTCTTTCTTTCTTTCTCTTTCTTTCTTTCTTTCTTTCTTTCTTTCTTTCTTTCTTTCTTTCTTTCTTTCTTTCTTTTTCTTTCTTTCTTTCTTTCCTTCTTTTCTTTCTTTTCTTTCTTTTCTTTCTTTCTTTTCTTTCTTTTCTTTCTCTTCTCTTCTCTTCTCTTCTCTTCTCTTCTCTTCTCTTCTCTTCTCTTCTCTTCTCTTCTCTTCTCTTCTCTTTTCAACAGAGTCTTGCTCTGTCATCAGGTGCCAGGCTGTAGTGCAGTGGCTTGATCTCGGCTCACTTCAATCTACACCTCCTGGGTTCAAGCAATTCTCCTGCCTCAGCCTCCCAAGTAGCTGGGACTACAGGCACGCACCACCACACCCAGCTAATTTTTGTATTTTTAGTAGAGATGGGGTTTCACCATGTTGGCCAGGATGGTCTCTATCTCTTGACCTCATGATCCATCTGCCTCGGCCTCCCAAAGTGCTGGGGTTACAGGCGTGAGCCACCATGCCCAGCCTAGTAATGTATTTCTAAACGTGACTAATTATTATAACGATCTAGCAAATTGTTCAGCGTCATTTAAAAGGTGTACCACATCAGCAAAATGTCTAGGAGATGTAGATTCCTGGTCATTGTTTTATCAATAAGGACCTTCTACTTTATGAGACTTTGAAAGACTATTTGGCCCTGAACTCTCAGTTCTTGTCCCAAGAAACCCATTTCCCTTGATTTTTAAAATTCCAACTTGGTGGTCGTAAACTTTCTCCTATTAGGTAACTGAGAAAGCATTTATTAATCTAACAAATACTTACTCAGCTCCTACTATGTGTAGAACTGTATAGAACTTTATTAACCTCACTAGGAAAAACTCCCATTTGGGTCTAAACCAGAAGACTAACAGCTATTTAAAGGCCTTTTGTTGTGTTTAATTCCAAATTATTATGATGTCACTAACCATGATTTTGAACTCTGGTAGCTCCTACAAACAGGTTAGTTAGTTCCCCTAATCATAATCCTTTTTTTCTCAAGTGGGTTTTCAGCAAGTCCTGGCTTTCTATTGTATTAGACCACTTTTGTGTTGCTATAAAGAAATAATGGAGGCTGGGTAATTTATGAAGAAAAGAAGTTTAATTGGCTGTGGTTCTGCAGGTCATAGAGGAAGCCTAATGCCATCATCTGCTTCTGGTGAAGCCCTCAGGAAGCTTGCAGTCACATCAGAAGTTAAAGGGGAAGCAGGCGTCTCACATGACAAGGACAGGAGGAAGAGAGAGAGTGGAGAGGTGCCACATACTTTTAAATAACCAGATCTTACATGAACTCACTGATCACCAAGGAGATGGTGCTAAGCTGTTCATGAGGGATCTACCCCCATGACCTAAACGTCTTCCTCCAGGCCCCATCTCCAACAGTAAAGATTGCATTTCAACATCAGATCTGGAGGGGACAGTTACACAAACTATACCACCTACCCACTCTCCACTAGCACCATGTTACATTAAGACTAATAACCCATAACGACTTCTTTGCTGACTTTCTGATCTCTAACTACTTAATGTTTCCAAATCACAGAAGCATAGAATTTCAGCCCTGGAAGTTGCACCCCTTGGACAGTCTCAGAAATTGATACCCAGTGAAGGGCGATGAGTTGGCCAAAGTTCAAAAACCTGCTAAATTCTCATGTTTTACATGTTCTTTTGTCAAACGTCAGACAATTATTTCCTAAATATTACATAGAAATGCTTGTTTTTAGAAGGCATAATGAAAATTACTAAGGCATTTCAAGTACAATTGTTTAAAATGTGGCTAAGAAATACTAAGTTCTTAACTAAAGTGTTATACTTAATGTATAGCATCATATATTTTATCTAATATTGTATTGATTCAAATATTTAAATCACAGAGGCATTTTTGGGAGAAGTGTGAAAAATCTTTGTGGCTACTGATAAATATCCACAGAAATATTCACTCATCAGATACTTACTCAGTGCTTGCTTTGTGCCAAGCAAGGTTCTAGGTGCTTAACTGTGTAGCATTGTAACAAAACTGGCTTTGGATTCAGGCAGAACCAGATACAAATCCCAACTTGCTGGCTGTGTGCTTCTGAGCAAGTTACTCAACATCTCTAAACTTCAATTTTGTCTTCCAGTAAGATAAAGACAATAGTATTTACCTCCTAGTTCTGAAGAATCATGCATGCAGAGCACTTAGAATCATTCCATGCATTTAATAAAATATTCAAATGGTAGCTCTAAAAAACGTGCATACCAATAGGAAGTTGAAGGCATGGTATTCAAGCATTGTTGAAAGCTTTTTGCCATTTCAGAATTGGCTCAAATTTGTGTCAGGACTGGCACATTCCCATTCTGCAACACTGCTTGCATCTGTTGGAAATCAACAAATTGTGATGTGTTCTTTTGGAAGTATTTTCAGGTTGGTACATGGGCAAATATTTTGCCATTGTACCCAGGCAGCAAGCTTCCTAAGTGCCAACATTATGTTTTGGGTTCCTTTGGGATTTTTGTTTGTTTGGGGGGGATTTTTTGCAGTTGGCACTTAATCCTTGTTTCTTGTCCAACTAGCCATCTATAGTGAATTAATTCCCTAACAATTCTCTAATAATTCCCAGCTTTTCAACAGAAAGTTAGATGACTTTCAAACACAGATACAGATGACTCTAACCAGAAATGGTGGGGAACCACTTGAATTATTTCTAAACTTGGACAAAAAGGCATTCCTGATGGAAAATCCATTTTAAAGATACATGCTTAATCTCTAGTGAGCCAATATAAGTTTCCCGAAGCCATGTATATTCTGTACTGACTGCTTTTCATGTGGGAATTTAATGTGCAGCATACAGTAAACATAATGTCAGTTCCTGTACACTGCTTTAGCATTATGAATGCTGTCGTGTTTGCAGTGAAAAAAATTAGCAAAGTGTGAAATCAGAATTTAATAGTGATAAGATACTCTCTCAAAAAAATCACTTCATAGTGGAGGGTAGGCAAGAAGGTTCCCTCCTCCACTTGGTTCTACTTTAATTAATCACAGTGACAAACTCTCAGCAGATGCTTGTCTTTGTAAGCCACTTAGTATAGGTGCTTGTCCTGGCTGCCACAGGTAGGGGAAATCACTTCGGGATCTGGTAAAAAGGTGAAGGGTCAGGTATGTTTTGTGTCTTACAACCGATCCAGAAGCAGGAGATGAAATGCTGTTGATTGTGTTTGTGCCTGAAGTGTGCCATTACCTGATTGGAATTTGAATTAGCCCTGAGCAGCAAGTTTTAAGAAATTGCTCATATCAAGAGCCTAAACTAAAACCTGAAGACCGGTGACCACCATAGATGTTTAATTTGAAATATTGGTGGTATTGTTCCTAAGGCAACAATAAGACTTTCAAATTAAATTAATTTAAAATCAAAGTAATTTAATTAAGTTCTGGAATACATGTGCAGGACATGTAAGTTTGTTACATAGGTAAATGTGTGCCATGGTGGTTTGCTGCATCTATCAATCCATCACCTAGGTATTAAGCCCTGCATGCATTAACTATTTAGCCTGATGCTCTTCCTTCCCCTGAACAATAAAAGTTTTAATTTGTTGCAAAAAAATGTAGATCCACATTTCGAGTTTCTGTTTAAAAAATGGAGAATTTGCATAATGGGACCTAATTTTCCTATGACATTAAGTACCACAAGCTGAGTAGCTCCTGCTCCCTTTGGTTGGGGCACTCTTGTCCTGGTGTTCCAGTCTTCACTGCATCCAACTGTGCATATGATCTTCATGCTGTGTCACTTGCTATTAATCTGTGAACGTGCATTAATTTTTTTTCATTAAAGTGAAAACTCTATCAGTGTCTTTAAAAGAAGTTTCAGGCTGGATGTGGTGGCTCACGCCTGTAATCCCAGCACTTTGGGAGGCCAAGGTGGGTGGATCACCTGAGGTCAGGAGTTCTTGACCAATCTGGCCAACATAGTGAAACCCCATCTCTACTAAAAAATACAAAAATTAGCCAGGCATGGTGGTGGGCCTCTGTAATCCCAGCTACTTGGGAGACTGAGCAGGAGAATCACTTGAACCTGGGAGGCAGAGGTTGCAGTGAGCCAAGATTGTGCCATTGCACTCCAGCCTAAGCAATAAGAGTGAAACTCCGTCTCAAAAAAAAAAATTTCAAAAAATATATAGACTGAAAGAGTTACATGTTTCAGAAACAACGGAGGTTATTTATTTTGGTTAAAGTAAATAACCTTCCCAGGTGTTTAAAGAGCAAAGTGTACATGTGTCAAAATTTATGTCAGCTTGTTTGGCTTATTTTTCTTCCTTGTCATTGTATAATCCATTCCCGGTATAATTTTTCTTGGCTTTTGTGTTTTTGATTACTTGACTAAAACAGATTATTTTGTTATTATGCAGAAAGCTATATAGAGATGATAAGTTAACAGTAGAAGCCCTCAGGGTTTTATTCTCTGCTGTTTTCTTACTGTTCTATTTAGAACCGTGAGAAATCTTATGCACTCCTATAGACTCAGCTGCTGATTCCCGATGGCTCCTAAATCCTACCCACATTTTTCTTCTAGATTCTGATTGCCTTCTTGACATCTCCACCCTAATGTCCCACTGCCTCTGATTCAGTGTGTCCAGAACAAGCCTTCTCCTCATAAGTCTCTCATCAACACAGGTCACTAATCTCCGGCTGGTTCCCTCTCTTAATGAATAAGGTTATCTTCTACCAGTTGCCTGAGCCAAAAGACTAAGTCTGTTGACTTTTCTATCTCCTATTACATCCAGAAAGTTACTAAAATACATAGATTTTAGTAACTTTGGAAAATTCTTCAAAATTACTTCTTTAGTATCTCTGGAATTCATCCCACTTTTTCCATCTTCAAAATCACTGAGTTAACACCCTGGTCTCCCATGTACACTGTATAGCAGCCACCTAAACAATCTTTCTGCTCTAATGTTGCCCTTTCTGATACATTGTTCTTACTGCAACTTGAGTGATCTTGCTAAAACACACAGCAAATATCCTTGATCCCCAGGTCCTTCTTACCTCATTGAAGCATAAGATGAATCTAAATCCCATGCAGTGATACCTGAGGATCATTGTTATGTGCAACCTGTCTGCCTCTCCTGTCTCATCTTTCAATATTCTGTCCTACGTACCTTCATTTGTACTGTACCAAATGGGATGCCTTTACCCATCCATGCTGTGATTTCCGCAGCTTTCCCTAATAAAAATCCTTGTCCCCTACTTTTCACCTGGCTAATTGTTCTGGGTCCTTTCAAATTCAGCTGAAATGTTAACCTTTCCAGGGGCTTTCCTAACTCCCACCTCAACACAAAAACCCTAGACAGAGTTAGCTCTTTTCCCTTTTTGCTGTCACAGTACTGTGTACTGGATCATAGGTATTCTGTAATTGACTCTATTCTCCGTGGTCCCCACTATTATCACCAGATGGAGTGCTCGTTAGAGACAGTTTTGTTTGCCCTGGAGGCCCCAATGCCTAACACAGTTGGCACATAGTAAGTGCTCAGCGACATTGTGTTGAATGAATGAATGAATGAATGAATGAATCATCAGTTCAGTGAATCAACTGGGAATGTTGGCACTGAAAATATAAAAGATGAAATTTAAGATTCACTATTTTCCATTCAATAAGTATTTACGGAAATTTTCTAGGGTTTTAAATATCTCATACAGGCCTGTTGTCTATAAGCATTTATCATGTTTCTTTTAGCAGCCTCCTAAAAAATTTGAACATTTTGTCAAGAAGAGTTGGGGGTGTGAATCTTGCTAGTTAGGTACTTTTGGGTTGTGACCACAGAAAGAATCCCTGACTCTAACCGGCTATGTCATACTTGAATTACAAAAGATGCCTTTGACCTACTTAGTTGAAAGATGCTTTTTCTTCTTAATTCTTCTTCTTTTCTTGAAAACTTGCTTTTTAAAAAAATTTTATATTTTAAATACAGGAGGTACATTTACATATTTGTTATATGGGAATATTGCATAATGCTAAGGTTTGGAGTTCAGATCCTATCATCCTGGTAGTTAGTATAGCACCCAATAGATAATTTTTAAACCCACCCCTTCACTCCACCCTCTAGTAGTCCACAGTGTCTATTATTGTCATATTTATGTCATGTTTGCTCACTGTTTAGCTCTTACTTATAAGTAAGAACTTGTGTTATCTGTTTTTTTGTGCTTAGGATTGTGGCCTCCAGCTTTATCCATGTTGTTCTAAAGATCATTATTTCATTCTTTTTTTATGGCTGCATAGTATGCCATGGTATATATGTACATTTTCTTTGTCCAGTCTACCACTGATGGATACCTGGCTTGATTCTATGTCTTGTTGTTGTGAATAGTGCAATGATAAACAAACAAATGCATGTGACTTTTTGGTAGAATGATTATTTACTTAAATAAAGAATGATTCATTTTCTTAATTGAGAAATTCTTTTTGAGAGGTTAGGAACACACTGGGGACAGAATAAAAACAAGCCAGAGGAATAGTAAGACTTCAATAGAGATACATTGCAGCATAGACTTCTGACTGTGAGTCTTTAACACCAACTGCAAAATACGGGTTGGGAGAGTATCAAAGTACTAAAGTGTATTAAAAAGTTCCATGGTCTCTACTTGACAGTGAACCCCAAAGTTGTCATCTGAATGATGTCGCTACTCAAGATGGTCATGAATTCTTAGATTCCTGGGAGATAAGCGTGGTTTGTGAAATGAGGAAGAGAAAGTATTATTTGTTACAGTTCTAGAGTGGGAAAGAGTAGTCCTCACACCAGAGCTGGGCTTCTGAAGTAGATTTTGTGCAAGAGAACTTAAAAATGAAATACAGGCCAATAAGAGCTCTTCAGAGAAGTGGCCCAGCATGACATGAATGTTAAAACTTATTTTAGGAGGAATGACTGAAGGAAGGAAAGATGCTTACACTAAGAAAAAGGGAGACTCAGGGGCACATGATGATTGATGAATACATGGAACTTAGAATGGGACAGAAAGTTTCTTCTACAGCAGGAGACAAATAATATCTCTCTGTGTGCATGTTATACAAAAACTTTTTGCTCTGAGCAATTTCATCAATTTCTTTATAAGAGGGCCCAATCTCCTTATGCAAATTGATATCCTTACACACTAATGACCCATGTGGCACACCATGGAGTAGTGTAAGGGGGCCACCTCCATAGCAGTATATAAGACCACCCTTATCTAGTTTCACTTTTTTTTTCCTAAAAAAGTGGATCTGTCCAAGGTGACTTTGCATGTCACACAGGTAGGAAGATGGAGGTTGGGGAGAGATAGCTTCTGATACCCCCATTACATGAAGAATATTCTAAAGATGGAATGAATGGTCATGGAAGATGATGAGTTTCCACTCCTGGGAAGAATCTCAAAACGGCTTGTCTGGAACATCTCAGGCATGGTTCAAGTATCAGCATTGGTGGGACTTGAACCCTTAAGATCCCTTTGGTCTACAAAACATGCCAAAGCCTAGCTTTGAATGATGCTCTGCTCCTGGAAAAACACAGACCATGCCCTGAATAACATCAGCTCATATGAAAAAAAACATCTTTTCTCATTTCTAGAACAGAGAATCATGTTTTTATCAGCTTATTGTTTTAGTTAGCTTTCACCATTCTGTAGGATTAAGGTGACTATAACTTTAACATAGGAGGTGGTATAGTGTAGCAGTTAAGGGATGGAGTGTAATCGCTAGATATAAAGTCAGACAAGCCTGGGATTGAATTCTGCCTCCCCTGAAGCACATAGCTGTAATAGATTAACATGCCTAAACCTCGATTCCTCATTCATAAAATAGGCAATAGTCAACACATGGGGTTGCTATGAAGATTAAATGAAATAATGCATAATATACACTTAGCAATAGCAATATACCTAAATGCAGATGGCACCCCATAAAAGCTGCTGCTACCACAAATGTAATAGTAATAAGAATACTTTTTGGTAATGTTGATATGACTACGACTCTCAACTTGCCTCTGTCTTTCATTTACTCCACATTTCTTTGAGGCCCCCAGCTCAGTGGTTTATTTATTCAGTATAGGGACAGTGCTTTTACATGGGATCTTCCACAGAGAACAAGGCTCATGCACACACTTGGTGGTACTCAGAAATAAACATGAAAATGCATTTGCCTATATAGCATTTGAAATTAAAAATGACATTTATGAGTCCCCTAGTAGAAAAATTAATTTCATCTGTTTTAGTAAGGAAAAGTAGGATAAGAAACTGCTTGTTGGTGGAGGCAAGAGGCATAGGGAACAGGGATTTCAACTTTATTTTTTAATCATAAAAGCATACAGTTAGATATTAAACATGACTTTACAGATGGGAAGTAGTACAAAAAACAAATCTCGGTATTTCTTACTGGATTGCTATGACAATGCATGATCAGCAGCTTCTGTCAACATACCCTGAGACATAAGAATGAGAACTCCCAGCTATCATTAAAAATGTACTATTTAGAGTACTGGAGTGGGGTATAGAAGGGCTGGATAGCTGCCTAATTTATTAACTTTCAGGCAGCTAAGCTGAGAATGGGGAATGGAGTCATCTTATTTGAAGTTGATATTCCATTCAGGTAGTAAGCATGACTTCTGGTGATATGCTATTTCCAAGAATCAGCTAATTACAGTTTTCAGACAGAACCCATACATTATTTGATTAGCAAGCGCAATCATTTTCTTGATCACAAGTAGTAATATTCATGCATTTTTTGAAAGCACAAGTTTTAGAAGTCTTCAATAGTTTGATTTTCTTGTTTTGCTGTTTTTTTTTTTACAATGACAGTCGATAACCCAGATGCATCTGTCTTACACCTTGTCTTACTTCGTCTACATAACTCCCCCTTCCCTCCCCACCCCTGAGACTGCCTCAAAAGGATATACTGTGCTGTGTTGCTTTCCAAGAGCTTGTCAGAGGGGACTGTTTCGTCATTTGAAGAATGTGTTCATGATGCCGTGACAGATTTGCCAGCATCCTTCCAGCACAGTGCTTTAGATGTGATATATTCAGAAACCCTCTCCTTTCCCAAATCCTCTCCCACACTACCCCTTATTCTAGAATTCTCATTTGCCTAGAGTATTACTGAATCTGAAAGCTTTGGTGCAATAAGTGACCTTGGGTGAACATTGAATCCTTTAGTTCACAGCCTTTTTCTTTTTTTTTTTTTTTTTTTAATGGAAAACTAGGTTTCCTATGGAAATGTCTTGGTACTGCTTTATAAGCAGACTGTTTAAGACATTTAAAAATAATCCTGGAGCTAAAAAGAGACAAACTTTATAAGCATAGGGCTTCTAAAGACACATCTAGTTCTAATAACTTCTGTAATTTCTACGTTCTCAATTAAAAACATATTACTTGGCCAGGCGCATAGTGGCTCATGCCTGTAATCCCAGGACTTTGAGAGGCTGAGTTAGGCAGATCACCTGAGGTTGGGAATTCAAGAACAGCCTGATCAACATGGAGAAACCCGTCTCTACTAAAAATACAAAATTACCTGGGTGTGGTGGTGCACACCTGTAATCCCAGCTATTCGGGAGGCCGAGGCAGGAGAATGGCTTAAACCCAGGAGGCGGAGGTTGCAGTGAGCTGAGATCGCGCCATTGTACTCCAGCCTGGGCAACAACAGTGAAACTCCATCTCAAAAACAAGCAAACAAAATGTTACTCTTTGACATTTCTTTGCATTAAACCTATGAATGGAAGTTAAAAAAGTTGTCACTTATCTAATAAGAAGGTTGACAGTTTACAAATGTCAATGCTTAGTATCAAGTCTCCATTTGAAGATGGAAATCTGTTCCACTGTCAGATTTCTTCAGTTTATTCATGCTTTGCTCTTCCTGTACCTCCCCTTGATCATGCTGTGACCACCTGCCATGTGTGCACAGACCCAGGCTGGGATCTGTGGACTCAGTCCAGCCTTCCGTGTCCTATACCTATGCTGTGGCTAAGAAACAGGCCTTCCATTTCTAGTTGACTGACTTTAGTGAGGAAAGCCTCAGTAACATAGGAGAAGTTCAATTCTGTGGGGAATAGCTCGAAGTATTGGACTGATTTATTTTGAACAAAATTCTAGCTCCTTGCAACTTCTTTGGAGTTGTACACAATACATGGTTATTTTTTCCACATTATCGTCTTCTCCATGATGATTTGTCAAGCGAGTACTTACCAAGTGATAGGTGACTATCAAAAATTTCATTCTAACTATGCCACTACTCTACAAGGTATGTATTTTGATTCCTACATTGAATATGGTGAGTCTAAGACTGATAGTGTTTGAGTAATGTGCCCAATGTCACCCCATGAGTAGTTGTGGAGTCAAAATTCAAACCTATGCTTGTATGGCTTCTGAGATTGTTCAGCTAATGCAGAGTGTTAATCAGAGATCTGTGATTAACTTAGGGACCCATAAAAGGGCTTCAGGGATCTACAGAGTCCCTGAAATAGAACCTCAAATTTGGTTTGTATGTGGATTTTATAGTAAAAGCAATCACAGACCTCCCTCGTCAGAATTTCAATTAGGTATATATATATAACCTCAAGCAATATCATATAAAATATTAAATAAGGTACATATATTTTACATTTTCCTTTCTATTTTACTCAGTCATATTACATAAAAATGCTGTATCCCTCTTCATATATGTTAATTAGTTGTGCCTTCCTCATTCTGTATATTTTTCTCTCCTTTTTTAAAAAAAGTTATAAGTTCTGGGTACATGTGCAGATCTTGCAGGATTGTATCATAGGTATACACATGCTGTGGTGGTTTGCTGCATCCATACCCCTGTCACCTGCATTAGGTATTTCTCCTAATGTTATCCCTCCCCAACCTCCCCACCAACTGCTATTGCTCCCCTAGACCCTCACCCCGCAACAGACCCCAGTGTGTGTTGTTCCCCTCCCTGTGTCCATGTGTTCTCGTTGTTCAACACCCACTTATGAGAACATGCAGTGTTTGGTTTTCTGTTCTTGTGTCAGTTTGCTGTGAATGATGGTTTCCAGATTCGTCCATGTCCCTGCAAAGGACATGAACTCATCCTTTTTTATGGCTACATAGTATTCCATAGTGTATATGTGCCACATTTTCTTTATCCAGTCTATCATTGATGGGCATTTGGGTTGGTTCCAAGTCATTGCTTGTAAACAATGCCACAATAGACATACATGTGCATGTGTCTTCATAATAGAACAATTTATAATCCTTGGGTTATATACCCAGTAATGGGATTGCTGGATCAAATGGAATTTCTATTTCTAGGTCCTTGATGAAGCACCACACTGTCTTCCACAATGGTTGAACTAATTTACACTCCCACCAACAGTGTGAAAGCATTCCTATTTCTCCACATCCTCTCCATCATATCTCCATATTATTCAGTGATCACCATTCTAACTGGTGTGAGATGGTATCTAAATGTGGATTTGATTTGCATTTCTCTAATGACAATTGATGTGAGCATTTTTTCATATGATTGTTGGCTGCATAAATGTCTTCTTTTGAAAAGTGCCTGTTCATATCCTTTGTCCACTTTTTGATGGGGTTGTTTGTTTTTTTCTTGTAAATTTGTTTTAGTTCTTTGTAGATTGTGGATATTAGCCCTTTGTTAGATGGGTAGTTTGCAAAAATTTTTTCCATTCTGTTGGTTGCCAGTTCACTCTAATAATTGTTTCTTTTGCTGTGCAGAAGCTCTTAAATTTAATTAAATCCCATTTGTCTATTTTGGCTTTTGTTGCCATTATTTTTGGTGTTTTAGTCATGAAGTCGTTGCCCATGCCAATGTCCTTAATGTTATTTCCTAGGTTTTATTCTAGGGTTTTTATGGTGTTAGGTCTTATGTTTAAATCTTTAATCCATGTAGAGTTAATTTTTGTGTAAGGTGTAAAAAATGGGTCCAGTTTCAGCTTTCTGCACACGGTTAGCCGGTTTTCCCAACACCATTTATTAAACAGGGAATCCTTTCCCCATTGCTTGTTTTTGTCAGGTTTGTCAAAGATCAGATGGTTGTAGGTGTGGCATTACTTCTGAGGCTTCTGTTCTGTTCCATTGGTCTATATCTCTGTTTTGGTACCAATACCATGCTATTTTGATTACTGTAGCCTTGTAGTATAGTTTGAAGTCAAGTAGCTTGGTCAGGAAGCATGATGCCTTTGTTTTTATTTGCTTAGGATTGTCTTGGCCATGCAGGCTCTTTCTTGGTTCCATACGAAGTTTAAGTGGTTTTTCCCAGTTCTGTGAAGAAAGTCAGTAATAGCTTGATGGGGATAGCATTGAATCTGTAAATTACTTTGGGCAGTATGGTCATTTTCACAATATTGATTTTTCCTAATCAGAGGCATGGAATGTTTTTCCATCTGTTTGTGTCCTTTCTTTTTTTCTTGAGAAGTGGTTTGTAGTTCTTCTTGAAGACGTCCTTCACATACCTTGTTAGTTGTATTCCTAGGTATTTTATTCTCTTTGTAGCAATTGTGAATGGGAGTTCACTCATGATTTGGCTATTTGTCTGTTATTGGTGTATAAAAATGCTTGTGATTTTTGCACATTGATTTTGTATCCTGAGACTTTGCTAAAGTTGCTATCATCTTAAGGAGATTTTGGGCTGAGACAATGGGGGTCTTCCAAATATACAATCATGTCCTCTGCAAATAGAGACAATTTGACTTCCTCCTTTCCTAATTGAATACCCTTTATTTCTTTTTCTCGCCTGATTGCTCTAGATAGAACTTCCAACACTAGGTTGACGAGGAATGGTGAGAAGGGGCACCCTTGTCTAGTGCCAGTTTTCAGATGGAATGTTTCCAGTTTTTGCCTATTCAGTATGATATTGGCTATGGGTTTGTCATAGATAGCTTTTATTGTTTTGAGATATGATCCATGGATACCTAGTTTATTGAGCTTTTAGCATAAAGGGCTGTTGAATTTTGTCAAAGGCCTTCTCTGCATCTATTGAGATAATCATGTGGTTTTTGTCTTTGGTTCTGTTTATGTGGTGGATTACATTTATAGACTTGTATATGTTGAACCAGCCTTGCATCCCTGGAATGAAGCCTACTTGATCATGACGGATAAGCTTTTTGATGTGCTGTTGCAATCAGTTTGCCAGTATTTTATTGAAGATTTTTGCATCTATGTTCATCATGGATATTGGCCTGAAGCTTTCTTTTTTCGTTGAGTCTCTGCCAGGTTTTGTTATCAGGATAATGTTTGTCTCATAAAAAGAGTTAGGGAGTATTTCCTCTTTGTATATTGTTTGGAATAGTTTCTGAAGGAATGGTACCAGCTCCTCTTTGTACATCTGGCAGAATTCAGCTGTGAACCTGTCTGGACCTGGACTTTTTTTGATTGGTAGACTATTGATTGCTGCCTCAACTTCAACCCTTGTTATTGGTCTGTTCAGGGATTCAACTTCTTCCTGGTTTAGTCTTGGGAGGGTGTAAGTGTCCAGGAATTTATCCATTTCTTCTAGATTTACAGGTTTATGTGCATAGAGTTGTTTGTATTAATGTCTCATGGTAGTTTTTATTTCTGTGGAATTGGTGGTAATATCCCCTTCATCATTTTTTATTGCATCTATTTGAATCTTCTCTCTTTTCCTTTTTATTAGTCTGGTTAGTGGTCTACGTATTTTGTTGTTCTTTTCAAAAAACCAACTCCTGGATTTATTGGTTTTTTGAATGTTTTTTTGTGTGCGTGTGTCTCTATCTCCTTCAGTTCTGCTCTGATCTTAGTTATCTCTTGTCTTCTGCTAGCTTTTGAGTTTTTTATCTTGTTCCTCTAGTTCTTTTAATTTTGATCATAGGGTGTTAATTTTAGATGTTTCCTCACTTCTCATGTGGGCATTTAGTGCTACAAATTTCCCTCTAGATACGTCTTTAAATGTATCCCAGAGATTCTGTTATGCTTTATCTTTGCTCTGATTGGTTTTGAAGAACATCTTTTTTTCTGCCTTCATTTCATTATTTATCTAGTAGTCATTCAGGAAGAAGTTGTTTAATTACCATGTAGTTGTTTGATTTTGCATGAGTTTCTTAGTCTTGAGTTCTAATTTGATTGCATTGTGGTCTGAGAAACTGGTTGTTATAATTTCTATTCTTTTGCAATTGCTGAGGAGTGATTTATTTCCAATTATGCAGTCATTTTTAGAGTAAGTGCAATGTGCTGAGAATTTATATTCTGTGAATTTGGGGTGTAGAGTTCCGTAGATGCCTATTAGGTCTGCTTGGTCCAGATCTGACTTCAAATCCTGGATATCCTTGTTCATTTTCTGTCTTGTTTATCTGTCTAATATTGACAGTGGAGTATTAAAGTCTCCAACTATTATTGTGTGAAAGTCTAAGTCTCTTTGTAGGTTGTTAAGAACTTGCTTTATTTATCTGGGTGCTCCTGTGTTGGGTAAATACATGTTTAGGATAGTTAGCTCTTTTTGTTGCATTAATCCCTTTATCATTATGTAATACCCTTATTTGTCTCTTTTGATCTTTGTTGGTTTAAAGTCCGTTTTATCAGAGACTAGGATTGCAACCCCTGCTTTTT
>CAUYLG010053830.1:0-80343 GCA_963573385.1 Cacajao melanocephalus | reverse complement strand
TGATAGACTGGATAAAGAAAATGTGGCACATATTGCACCATGTCCCCTTTGCAGGGACATGGATGAAACTGGAAACCATCATTCTCAGCAAACTGACACAAGAACAGAAAACCAAACACCTCATGTTCTCACTCATAAGTGGGTGTTAAACAATGAGAACACATGGACAAAGGAAGGGGAACATCACACACCGGGGCCTGTTGTGGGTTGGGAGGCTAGGGGAGGGATAAGTGGGTGGGGGGATTTGGGAGGGATAACATTAGGAGAAATACCTAATGTAGGTGACAGGGGGATAGAGGCAGCAAACCACCATGGCATGTATATACCTATGTAACAATCCTGCACAATCTGCACATGTACTCCAGCACTTAAAGTATAATAATAATAATAAAAACAGATAGAAATTCCTTTCCAAATGAAGTTTACATTCTAAAAGAAAGACAGGCAGTATGCAAAATAAATAATTAAAATGGTTAGTGTATATACTGGTCAACTCAGACTGACATAAACAAAGTGCAATAGACTGGGTTGTTTAAACCCAGAATTTATTTTCTCACAGTTCTGGAGGCTGGAAGTCCAAGATCAAGGTGTCAGCAGGTTTGTTTTCTGGAGTGGCCTCTCTTCTTGGATTGCAGATGGTTGTCTTCTCACTGTGTTCTCAAGTGGCGTTCTCTCTGTATGTGTGCTCCTGGTATATCTCCCTCTTCCTACAAGCACAGCAATTATATAGAATTAGAATCCCACACTTAGGACCTTATTTAACCTTAGTTATCTCTTTAAAGTCCTATCTTTAACATCAGGGATTAGAGCTTTAACATATGAATTTGGCAGGGAGAGGACACAATTCAGTTCATACGGTATATTAAATAATAAAACATAACTAAGAGAAAAACACAAGATGTGAGACATAAACTGATGACTGTGGAAAACTTTAGATAGAATAGCCAGGAGATTCCTCACTGAGAATGTGACATTTGAAAGGTAGATCTGGTTATGTGACTATCAGAGAAAAACCCTTCAGGCAGAGGGAACAATAATTTTAAAAGGTCCAAAGAGCGCAGGGCATGCCTGCCTGGTTTACATGGGGGCGTAGGAGGAGAGGCCTGATGATGGAAAGAGCATTAGAGTGTGGGGTGAAACTTAAAGGTCCAGATCAGATAGACAATCATGAGGATTTGCTTTTACTCAGAAATGCAATGAGTAATCATTAGAGGCTGACGAGCAGATTTAAATAACCGGATTTATGCTTCCTGACATCTTCAACAAAATAGAGGGTTGAGAATAACCTAGGTGAACAGTTAGAAGTTGTGGTACTCGTGAGGTTGGTGAAAACGAATTGAATTCTGGTTATATTTAGAACCTAGCCCTACAGGCTGTGCTGACAGAGCAGGTGTGGGTTGTGATAGAAAGAGATGTTGCTATGGTTTGAATGTCTCCCAAAGTTTATATGTTAAAAACATAATCCCCAATGCAACAATGTGGAAAGGTGGGATTTTTAGGAGGTAATTAGGTCATGAGGGCTCTGCCCTCACAAATAGTCTAATGCTGTTAACACAGGAGTGGGTTCCTTCTCTACTTCACGTCCTTTATTACCCTTCTGCCTTCTGCCATGGGATGACACATTAAAAAGGCCCTCAAAAAATGTAGGCCCCTCAACTTTAGACTTCCCAGCCTCCAGAGCCATAAAGAAAACAATTATATGTTCTTTATAAATTACCCAGTCTCAGATATTCTGTTATACTTGCACAAAAGAGACTAAGACAGAATTGAAAATGTGAAAGTGGTTTTGGAACTGAGTAATGGGTAGAGGCTGGAAAAATTTGGAAGAGGAGGCTAGAAAAAAGCCTAGATTGCCATAAACCGAGTGCTGAAGGTGATTCTGGTAATGGCTCAGGAGAAGACAAAAGCCATAGGGAGAACCTAAACCTTAGGGATTACTTACATGGTTGAGATTAGGATTTTGGTAGAAATACAGACAGTAAAGGGCTTTCTGATGATGTCTCAGATAAAAACAAGAAAAAAGTATTGAAAATTGGAGTAAAGGCCCTCCTTGTTATAGAATTGCAAAGAATTTGGTGGAATTATGCCCATATCCTAGGACTTTGTGGAAAGTAGAATGTAAGAGCAATGAACTATAATATCTGGCAGAAGAAACATCTAAGCAGCAAAGTGTTCAGGTGCTGCTGGGCTTATTTTTGCCACTTACAATAAAATGAAAAAAAAAAAAAAGACTTAAAAGCAGATCTTATAATTAAAAGGGAAACAGAATGGGAAGATGTGGAAAACTCTCAGCTTGACCACGTAAATAATAAAATATTTTCTTTAGAAGAGGACGCTAAGGGTGTAGCCAAGCAACCATTTCCTAAAGACACTAATGTAACTAGAAGGAAGGCAAGTTCTATTCATTAAGAAAGTAAGAGAATGACCACAAAGGTATTTCAGAGATCTTCAAGGCCAGCTAAAACCTTGAGGTCAAAGTTTCCAGAGAGACATCTGGAGGACCTCAGCATTAGAGGACCTGCGCACTGGAAATCTACTCCCCAAATTCCAATGCAGCACTCCTTGGCTGCCCCAGCTGTGGCTCAAGGAGGCCCAAGTTCAGCTCAATCCACCACTCTAGAAGGTATAAGCCATAAACCTTGTCAGTATCCATGAGGTTCTAATTCTGTAGGTTTTGTAGAATTCAAGAGCTGCGGGGCCATGGCAGCCTCCACCTAAATTTCAAAAAGGATATCTTGAACAGCCTGGGGGCCCAAGCAAAGACTTGTCATGGGGACAGAGCCACCACAAAGGGTCCCCTGTAGGGCAATGCCTAGTGGAGCTATGAGAGTGGGGCAGCCCCCAAGATCCCAGAACTGTAGGGCCATCAGCATGCAACTCCAGCTTGGGAAAGCTGCAGGCATGATGCGCTAACCTGTGAGAGCTGCTTGGTAGACTGAGCCAACAAAACCCATAGGGGTGAGGCTTCCTGAGGCCCTGGGGGCCCAACTGTCACCCCAATGTGCCCAGGATTCAGGTCATGGAATCAAAGGAGATTATTCTGGTGTCAAAAGATTTAATATTCTTTTCCCTCTTAGGTTTTGGATTTACTGGAGATCAGTTTTTCCTTTCTTCTTAATTTATTCCTTTTAAAATGGGAATGTTTTGTTTTGTTTTTATAGAGACAGGATCTTGCTCTGCCACTTAACAGACTGGAGTGCAGTGGCACAAACATGGCTTACTGCAGCCTTGATATTCTGGGCTCAAGCAATCCTCCCACCTCAGCTTCCCGAGTAGCTGGGACTATAGGTATATGCCACTACACCCAACTAATATTTATATTTTTATTTTTGTAGAGACAGAGTCTCACAATGTTGCCCAGGCTGGTCTCAAGCGATCCCCCTACCTCAGCCTCCCAATGTGCTGGAATTACAGGCATGAGCCACCACACCCAACCAGGAATGTTTTTCCTATGCTGTTCCACCACTGTATTTTAGAAATACGTGAAACTTGTTTAGTTTCAAGGGCTCACAGAAAACGCCTCAGGATGAATTGTGTGACTTAATCTTATTCTGATTTAGTTGAGACTCTAGACTTTGGACTTCTTAATTTTTTTTTTTCTAGAACAAGTTAAGACTTTTGGAGCTATTGGGATGAAATTAATATTTTTTGCATATGAGAAAGATAAGAATTGAGCCAGAAATAGATTGGTATGGTTTTAATGGGTCCCCTAAAATTTGTGTGTTGGAAACTTAACTTCTAATACAGTAGTGTTGAGAGATGGGACTCTAAAAAGTGTTTAGGTCATGAGGGCTCCTTCCCTATGAAGGAATTAATGACATTATTGCAGGAATGGGTTTGTGATAAAAGGATAAGTTCAGCCCCCCACCTTTCCTCTCTCCTCACACACGCTCTCTTACTCTTCTGCCTTCTGCAATGGGATGAAATAGCAAGAAGTCACTTGCTAGATATGGGCCCCCAGCCTTGGACTTCCCACCCTTGGCTTGGACTTCCCAGCCTTTAGAACTATGAGAAACAAATCTCTGTTTTTTTTATAAATTACCCAGTCTCACGTATTTTGATATAGCAGCACAAAAGGGACTATGACAATATCAAAGATGATAAGATTTTTGGCCTGGATAACATGAAGGAATAAAATTGTCATTAATAAAATAGGGACGATTATAGAAAAAATGTAGGAAAAATCATTGTTTGCTGGTTTGTTTTCTTTGTTTAGATGGTTGTTTTTATTTGCTTAATTGGTGATAAGAATACCAAGAGCTCAGTTTTAGATATTTATTGTTAAGATGGCTGTGCCAGGGGTCCCCAAGACTGTCCCTAACTTCAAAGATTCCCTGAAAGAACTCACAGGATGCAGAATGTAGTTTAACTCACAGCTAGGACTTATTACAGCAAAAGGATACAAAGTAAAGCAAATAAAAGGAGAAGGCACATGGGAGTGAAGTCCAGAGGCAACTAGGTACAAGTTTCTAAGACTCCTCTTCTAGTGGAAACACACAGGACAAACTTCATTCCTTCCTCTGAACAAGTTGTGGCAACATTTGCATAATGCTGTGTTATGAGAGAAGCTCATTAGAGGCTCAGTGGCCAACATTTGTATTGAAGACTGTTCACACAGGCACCCTCTGCCTGGCATGTACCAAAATCCTAGACTCCCAAAAGGAAATTACATGTTCAGTATAAACCACAATGTTTGTACAATTTAGACACAGAGAGTCACTCTGATTTATCAGTTAACTGGTGACTGAGAACATTTTAAAAGCCAAGTTCTGAGGCCAACCAAGGGTCAACCATTCAAGCAAACCTTCCTAAAGATGACTGTCTCAGGTTTGCTGTTTTAACTCTTTTCTGCACAATATCCTTTGGTCATATTAGTGTAGATATCAAGTAGAAAGTTGTCTATACATATTTTTAGTTCAGGGAAAAATTCTGGGCTGAAGTTATGCATTTGGGATTCATCAGCATAAAGATGGTACTTAGTAATGAGACTAGCTAAGGTCTGTTAAGGAGGAGAACAATAGATGTTCATGAACTGAACTCTGGGGCACATTAACATTTAGAGGTCAGAGAAAGAAGAAGAAACAAGTAAACGAGGGGAGAAAAAATTAACAAGAAACTATGAAGTAGGTAGAAGTAAATGAATAAGATGAGCAGGACCCTAAGCCATCCTGGAAACAAAATGAAGAAAATGTTTTATAAACTACAACTCAAGTTAGGTGAGGAGTGAGAAATGATGCTGGATTATGTGTTGATGCTTATAGATAGTTCACAGTACTTGTTTGAAACATTTTGGAAATACTTAGCTTAGTATGCCCCTGGCTTTTTAGTTCTTACAGTGCATTGTACAATGATTGGAAACATATAGATAGCTGATGAAAATGAATAAAGCAAGCATAATCCTGGCACTCCTCACTCTGTCTCCATCAACCAGCCCTCAATGAGCACTTGGCGAAGTCAGTTACAGAGAAACTAGTCTTAGGATTATTCAGGACCAAGTGGAAAGAGAGCTGCCTGCATGTGAAGGA
Source organism: Cacajao melanocephalus (assembly GCA_963573385.1). Classification (NCBI taxonomy): domain Eukaryota; kingdom Metazoa; phylum Chordata; class Mammalia; order Primates; family Pitheciidae; genus Cacajao; species Cacajao melanocephalus. The sequence goes on along the minus strand of CAUYLG010053830.1, from coordinate 74,818 downwards.
AGAATAGTCCAGCCAAGTGGAGAAGGAAGAATGAAGATATAAGCTACTAAACGATTGAATGCATTCAAATTGCTTTGTCTAGTGCCTGGTACCATAAATGCTGCCATATTTATCATCCTCATCAACAACAAAAACATCAGCTTTATCCAGAACTGATCTAGTTAAAACAAATCTCACAAAAAGAGAAATGAATCACAATTTGATTTAGACTTTCAAGGTCTGCAAGAAGCAGATACTACATTCTTATTCTATTCCAAATCCCAGTATAACACTCTACAGTTAGTATCCCTGAAATTACTTATACCATATTCTTTTACAAAAAAAGAATTCCGTCTATTTTGTCCTGATTCTTGCCAATTTACAAAGTCCCAGCTTAATCTGTTTATTAGACTGGCTAGGGTATACTTTTGGGACATCTCTAAGAATCTGAGTGCTTCATTAAACATTGCACTGGAGACACCTAATACTACTCCCACCTTGCAGGTAGTATGTCCTCAAGAACTAACTAGAGAATTAGAATTATCCATTGAAATTGATTTTTTTCTGTTTCTTTTCCGTCCCCCTTCTTTCCTTCTTTTTCTCTCTCTCTCTCTCTCTTTCTCTCTTCCCCCTTCTCTCCCCTCCCTTTCTGTCTCTCTTTTTTGTTCTCTTTGTTCTCCTCTCTTTGTTCTCTATTTTTCTCTCTTCATGTTGCTGTTACAGGGAATTTTAAGATATATTCATCATTAGACTTGGGCAGTCAGGTTGAGTGCCCAAGAATCGCTATAAACACTGACATATTTCAGAGCAGTGATTTTGAAATTGTGGGTTGCAACTCATTCATGTATTGTAGCATATTTTATTAAGTGAAACAGAATAAAATAGTTTAGCCTAAGCTAGTCTAGAAGAGAAATTTAAAAATAAGAAAATAAAATACCACAGTGCATTTTATGTAGTAAGAGTAAACACTATTTCCTGGAATTTTGCTTGAGTGAGTGTGTGTGTGTGTGTATGTGTGTGTGTGTGTGTGTGTGTGTGTACTGGTTGGTAATGAAAACATATTTCACATTTGGTCATGATTCAAACCATTTGAGAAACACCACTCTAAAGAAACTGCAGAAAATAATCCTTTCATAAAGCATAAGGTCATTGTCTTTAAAATCAGCCTAACCCAAAGCCAGAAATATACAATAAAGAAACAATGCATAATAAATACTCCTGCTGTGATTTCCACATAAGTTCCAGAAGCTGCAGAAGGGCCCACTGTATGAGGTCCCATCCTGTTGTTGCCTCAAAATGCCAGGCTTACATTTCATTTAAGCATTTTCACAATGCACAATTGGTTCCTTTTACTATCTGAATCAGAGCTAGTAAATATTCCCAATTCATAACAGTAGGCTTAGCATTTTTATTCAAACCTCAATGGATCCTCATACTTTTCGAGCAGCATCTGTGAACATCTTGGGCATGATTAGTACATTATCTGACTGGAAAGACAGTTTGAGGCCTGGAAGGAGACATATGCCAAATCAAATTCCCTAACAGGAGGCTCAGTGGACATAAATTTTGCAAATCAGAATTGGTACAGTATCGAGTTAGTGATATATTGTTTGCCTTCAGACGTAAGAGCTCCTATGAAGTCAGGGGCTAGTTACAGTGTGTGGGAAAGATCGCAAAATTCCAGACCAAAACTCCAGCTATTCCCCTACAGACTTGCCTCCTGAAAGTGCCTGAGATTTATCTACCTCCCAAGTTTCCCATCTGATGCCCAGGTCCAAATGAGAGCTACTGTCTTGTTTTGTGAGGCTGAAAGTGCTTTATAACTAAAAATTGGGTGATTTCATGTGAAATTCATATCCTAGCTTTTCTTTTACTTTTTAACTGACAAATGATAGTTGTATATATTTATGGGTACAATGTGATGTTTTACTATGTGTATACATTGTGGAATGATTTACTCAAGCTAATTAGCATATTCATCACCCAATCTACTTACCATTTTTTGTGGTGAGAATATTTAAAATCTACTCCTTTATGTTTGAAATGTGCAGTACATTATTACTAATCATAGTGACCATGCTGTGCAAAAAATTACTAAAATTTATTCCCTCTAACTCAAACTTTATATCCTTTGATCAATATCTCCCATTTCCCCATTTCTACCCACCTCCCTGCCTCTGATAACCACAATTTTACTCTCTGCTTCTATGAGTTTGACCTTTTTAGACTCCATATTTAAGTAAGGCTTGTGTTTCTATGCCTGGTTTATTTTATTTAGCATAATGTCCTCCAGGTTCATCCAAGTTGTCATAAATTACAGAATTTCCTTTTTTCTTTTTCCTTTTTCTGGATAGTAATATTCCATTGTGTGTGTGTGCATGTGTGTATACACACATATATATATGTATGTATGTATATGTATGTATATTCTTGATCCAGTCATCAATTGATAGTATTCTTGGCTTTTCGTAGAAAATATCAGAATATATAGCAACTGGGCTGACATTTGTGTAATGGCAGTAAGTAGCTGGGTCTCTGGAAGCAGCTCTCTTATTTACAAAGGCAAACCTTCTCCAATTGCTCAATACAAGAATATTCACCTACACCTGCTTCATTCTCTTGCTTTACTGGCCTGGTCTCATGAAGATTTTAATTTGCTCTCCATAATCTACCAACATGCATCTAATTAGGGCAGACCACTTAGAAAGAAAGATGGGTAGGTACTACTGGAGGAGTTATACCTGGGCGAGTCAACAGTTTTTACAATTATTTTGTTTCTCATTCTAAGCACGTAATTTCCTGTTCATTACAGTTGCTCAGAAAATGAGTGTGGATGACTGTTTTACAGATAAATACAGTGGGTAGTGAAAATCAGAAGGCCAAGTATTCTGGCAGGGAGAAGCCTGGAAAATATCATAACAATCCTCTTCCCACACAAATACTTTCCTCACCCATGAACCCAGTTTTCATGCCACTTCTAAGTTGAAAAAAAATCAGTTGTGTAATTTTCTAGGTGTTATTGCTTACAGAAAATTAAGGAGCCCAAATTAAAATGTTAGAAGAAGAATGCCTTCCTCTTCAATATTACCCAAATGCCTCATGGGTTCTTCTGAACAAGAAGCCTTTATTCATGCTCTGCAGCCTAAAATCACTTTTCTCATTCCCAAATTGCTTCAAATGGCCCCTCATCACATGATTTCTCAGTCCTGATGCCTCTGCTGACATCTGCTCCCTTTTCTCTGGATCATGGTAGCTCTTCTTGCCTTTTCCACTCTCTGGTGGGGAAAGAACACTTATTATAAACTCTTTTTCTTGCTTGTGCTTCCTTCACTGATTCATCAAATAAATATTAATTTGACATTTGGAAGACAGTAAACTAATCACTATCAAGCTTATAAATGTATGAAACCCAGCCTTTACCTTTACAGAAGTGGCATTCAACCGTAAATAACACCCAGTGTTCACACAGTGACCAGTTCAAAATGCAGCACATAATGAATGGGTCCCAAGAAAATGCCTATGAAATAAATTATTAAACACAGAAAGTGAACAACTGAATGAGTAAATGAATAAGTAAACAGATGAACTGAGAAACGATGCATTTCTGTGTCCTTTAAAGTTTTCATGTTTGTTTATTTGTTTATTTATTTCAGACTGGGTTTCACTCTTGTCACCCAGACTGGAGTGCAATGGCACAATCTCAGCTCACTATAATCTCTGCCTCCTGGGTTCAAGCAATTCTCCTGACTCAGCCTCCCAAGTAGCTGGGATTACAAGAGCGTGCCACCATGCCCAGCTAATTTTTGTATTTTTAGTAGAGACAGAGTTTTACTATGTTGGCCAGGCTGGTCTCAAATGCCCGCCTTGGCCTCCCCAAGTGTTGGATTACAGGTGTGAGCCGCCCGGCTTTTTAAGTTTTTTTTTTAATTTTATATTTGCACCATGGTGTACCAAGCTACATTCACAGCCCTGAACTGCTCCAAATCTGAAAGTCCTGTATTACACTACTCTGTCTGTAGCTTCCATGGTAACAAGAATAAATCCAGAATAAGAAAAGAAAGGCAGCCGGACATCGATAAGAAAGCATGGAGGATCAGAATCTGCTACTAACTGGCTGCATGTAACTGTAAATTTTATGAAGATGGCTTATTGATCTACATTATGTCTCAGTTTCCTCAAGTGCAGAGTAATAAGAGTAGATTAGAGCCAATTTCAGAATCCTTCCAGCAGTTACTTATTATAATCCTAATTAGACTTGTGAGCACGGCAGATAGGCTTTCCCTGACATTTAAAGCATCAGGAAAAAAAAATGATAAATCCAAATTTATTTTAAAAAGAAAAAGAAAAATTTCACCACCACTTTTTGTTTTTGTTGTTTGGAATTTTTCCCTCTAGCGGCTTCTGTTGCATGGTGCTGATAATCAGAAAATGCATCTTTGCTTAACTTGCAGATATAAAATGACAAACCTATTCTCTCTTTTATTCATATTCTTTGAGCTAAATCAATCAGGGTAGGGGCTTGCTGCTTCTTGAACTGGATTTGGATAATTTGACTTAGACTTTTTTTTTTCTAAAGATAGACTTGAGTTGATTTATTTATTCAACCCATACCTTGTTCAGAGGATTATAATAGGCAGTTCTAGAAACTATGCTAGAATAAGAGTCATTATTTATAAGAGGAATAGATAAAGCAAGGATTCTTAAACATTAGCATGTTTTAGAATCACCAGGAGGGCTGTTCAGACATGGACTGTTGGGTCCAACCCCCAGAGTTTTTTATTCAATATCTTTGGAGTGGAACCTCGTAATCGTATTTGTTGTTACTTCCCAGATGAGGTCGATGCTGGCAGTGAAGGAACCACACTTACGAGGCACTTTTCTACAATATATTGCCTCCCTTGTGAGCTATTACTCATAGCTACAAAAGACAAAGTCAGAATCCATCAGTGAAAAATAGATTGTATCCAATAAAACTAAAAGATTTCTTAGAATTTAACTTGCCCAATAATGGAAAGGCCCACCTTTCATGCAGTGGGAGTCTTCCCAGCACCTGGAGATAAGATGGCCATCACTACTTAGGAGTTCTAAAAATGGGCAGCCAACATAAAAGACTTCTAAAGTTCTTACAGTTCTAGGCTGCTTCAAAATTCTGAATGAATGAGAATCAGAAAAAGTAGATTCCATGTGCTTTATGCAGCAAATTTATGCACTAGCCCATACTTCCTTTTATTAATGTGAGCTTGATCTTTTCTGTAGTTGTTGTTTTGAATGTACTTCAAAAATTGTTCTTTGCATCCACAGATTCAAAATGATAAGAAAGCAAGAGAACTGTTTTGAAAGAAGCTTGCTTTTATCCATCTATTGTACATTTCAAATAAGCAGGGAGCTTAAAAAGGTCTTCGCTCCCTTTAGTCTGTATTCTGACTGACAGAAAATAAAAAATTTAAATGAGAGAAAATCAATTATTGATCTACATTCTTTTTTCTCAGACACTTTTGTGCAATTACACTATGCTAGAGTTTGCTTGGATTTCAACAGCATATGTCTTATTGATTGATTTTGCTTTATTGAAATAAAATTGTGAAGTTACTAGATCTACTTTAACCCTTTGCCTTCAAGGAAATGTTTATGCCAAGAAAAGAGCCAAGTTGTATAATGACATAACTCTTTTGAAATGTTTCTGTTCTTTTATGTCTGGAGAAAACATAAGCCTTTTTATGAAAGCCTTTTATAATATTTTTTTAGCAAGGAGAAACTTTGGCAGATTTTTAAATGTTGAACTTACAGATTCAGCAAACTTGTCTTGAGGGCCACTTGTCTGTATGAAGAATTTATTTATTGATCTTTTTAACTACTTTGCTTATCAGATCTTCATTGTCACACCCTACATGTGTTTCAAGGGAGGAGACAAACAGAGGAGGAGTGTGTGTATACATTGCAGGTTTTGATCCAGACATGGGCATCCCTCTCTGTTGCCTTTTCTTTTCATTTTCACTTGGCTAAAAAGAAGAAACTGCAGAAAAGTGTGAGGCTCAAAATATTGATTGGATTATATGATATGAGATTCCCTTTTCATACACTGGGAAAATACATTAGAACCAGTAGCAGTAGGCAAATCAATGGCATAGAAGAGAAAAAGTAAGGTGATGGTTGTAGAGTCATTAAGCCATGAAAAACTGCAGTGATCAGAAGCAGCAGGGGGAAAAGAGCTTCTAAGAAGCTGCTTCTGGGCTCAAGACCTGAGACTTCAAATATATATTTTACATGTATATGCACATGTATGTATTGTATATATGCACATGTGTATTATGTATTGCCAAATATTTTCAAGGAATTTACCTATAGCACTACACTTTAAGTAGATCAGTATCCTTCTCTGAGAACTAATAATTTCCTAAATAACTCAATGCCCCTAATAGAATTATCAATAATTATCTAGTGTCATCTGATACCTCTTTTCCCAGCTCTCAAGACCTGAACTTTTTAATGACAGAAGCATATCAACAAGCAATAGAAAAGATACTTCCTCAAAGTTGAGTTAGGAACTTCAGTTTAAAGGTGTTGATTGTAGTTGAGTATAATGACAAGTGTTTTTGTCCTGGAATGTTTTAATTTAATTCTCTCATTCTGAATTGTATTTTAAAATAAATTTGTTAGGAAAAAAAGCAAAAAAAAAAAAAAAGGTGGTCATTGGATATTTTTTGCCAATCATTTTTGTTATTCTTTCATTACAACTTTTTTATCAATATGGTTATAAATACAAGGAGTTATATTTTTTATATTTTGTTGATTGTAACAATATGTTATTACAAAGCCTTTAGTGAACAACGACAGTGAGAGTTCACAAGAAATCCTACAATCAAGAATTTTGGGAAAATGTTCCCATCCTTGGAAAACATACCTACAAGCCCTTAACTGGGCATAGGTATAAAGCTGATAGAAAGATAAAGAAAACCATAGGAAACATGTAAGGACATCAAGCATATAAATAAATCAGCCTCACTGCTGATTTATTTGCTACATTTTGAGGATGTAGAGAAATAAAGAATGACTGAAAATTTAGGAAGCAGTCAATTCAAAAAGAAAAGGTAAATATTTGAGGTGATGGGTATCTGTTACACTGATTCGATTTTTACACATTATATGATTGTATTGTTATCACATGTACACCAAAAATATGTATATCTATTATGTATCATTAAAACTTTTAAATTAAAAAAGAAATATACAAATAATATGTCTGCATTATGATTTTAAATAATTTAGCTAGACAGTCAGGCACAAAGAAAATGTGGTTTCTAATACGTACAACCAAAAGGTTGTGTGGTCTTTTTTTCTCCATTGTTCACATAAAATATTGGTGTCAATTCATTTTTCATTTGTTCATGCTCCCTATAGACAACACAAGATTTGAGACCATCTTATACATCTTTGTATCTCTCACACAACCAAGCAGCAGGAATGCCTTTCACATAGCAGGGACTCAACAAATATGTGTTGTCTTTCCTGGTAATAAGAATAAAAATAAGAATAAAAACCTTGATTTCTTTTTAACTCTTATGATGCCAAATATAGGCTACTAATAAGATTCCCAAGAGTCCTTGAGCGCATTAACTTTTCTTTTCAAGAATTTCTGAGCCATAAAAGCAGATAAGCGTTTTATCTTTAATGAAAGGGGAATAGATGGTAAATGTATTCTGACAGTAGCCCAAGATTGCACTGAAGTGTCCCAGACTTTAAACAATGACAAAAAGTGCATTAACCACAAGACCAAGACGCCTAATCAATTTGCAAGCACATGGAAGGGCTCAGAATGATGGGTAATAACAAGTTTGACTTTGTGACCAACAAATCATGTTAGACCAATTCAATTGCCTCCTCTGACAGAGTGGCAGACCTTGTACGCAAGAAGGAAGGGACAGACAGTGTATTTTGACTTCAGGGAGGCTTCTGACTCTGTTCCACATGACATGCTCATCAACAAGATAGGAAAATATGGCTTGCTGTCAGAGATGAATTAAATTGATTAAGATAGTGGCTAATTGGGAAGAGAAGGAAAGTGCAAAGCCAATATGCTGCTGTTTTGGGTCTGGATAAATTCAAGGGCAAACAAGTATAGCAGGCAGAGCTGGATACAGTTAGATGGGGAAATCTTGTCTGTGGATAGAACAGCTCATGTCTTTTAATGGCCTTTGTCCCAACTATTGGGGCATTAGCACATATATGAATGAATGAACACTATGTTCCTATACTCATAAGAAAGTAATTATTTTATATTAAAGCTTTATATCTCCAAACTATGTTACTAAAATGCAAAAAATAAATGGATGAAATTATTTTTTGTTAAGCTATTAAGGATAAGTCTGCATCAGGATAAATTTGACAGATCTCTCTAAATATGACAGATAGGATGGGAATAGGAAATAAGATGGCTAGTTTTCAAAAGGAAGAAATAGAAGAGAAAGTTGAAGGATGTATTAAGATGGCTAAATGCAGGAGCAACATGAACTTCAAATCATTCTGACTAGTCAGAAGTAACTTGAAATTAATTAAGATCTGACCCTAAATTCAGTATTTAGGGCAAGCCATCCAATATTTTGTACTAATCAAATTAACTAGGAAAACTACTATTAAAATCTGGTCAGGAATTGAGAATTCATCCATTATAACAAATCAGCCAATGAATAAGTCCTTAGCAAACACCAACTATGTGGCCATCACTACTAAGCACAGCTTCTGCAGAGATCTGGGGCACATAAAGAAAATGCCTATGAAAGACAAAACACATGTATTCTAATCTCACCTCTCTCCAACATCTATGATTTCTTTCTTTCATTTGAGCCTTCTTTCCTCTAAATATATCCCAGTTCCTTTCTTCAAAAACCTTTACCTGATTTTGTCACGTGTGATGATTTTAAAAGATGTTTACAAATTTGGGGTGACTCCTGCCATCAAAAGGTGGAGCTTAATTCTTCTTCCCTTAACTTTGGCTGTGTTTAGTGACTCTGTCTAATAAATTGAACATGGCAAAGTGATGGTGTGAAACTATGGTAATTAAGTCATAAAAGGCACAGAAGTTATTATTCATAGAAAAAAATATGTACTTGACAACAATAGAATTAAGAATTTCTATTTATTAAACCCTATTATAAAGAAAGAGAAAAAAAAGACACAGAATGTGAGAAAGTACCTTTAACCATATTACTATTCAAAGGATTTGTATTCAGAATCACACAGAACTACAAATGGATAAGAAAAAGACAAATCAATAAAAAACAATGCACCAAACACATATCTAGATATTTTATATAAGAGAAAAATTCAAATGTCCAATAAACAAAATAAGGTCAACTTCTTTGGTAATCAGAAAAATGCAAATAAAAATTATAGCAAGATACAACTATACAACCATTGAATTGTCTATAATAAAAATCAGAGAAAGCCTTGTATTGAGGACAATATAAAACATTATTAGTGAAAGTTCAAAATACGCATACACTCTGACTCAGCAATCTCACTTTTAGGTAAATATGCCATAGAAAATGGGGACACATAGGTACCAGGATACATGTGTAAGAACTTTCATGGCAACATAGATTTTTATAGCCAAAACTTTGGGAAAAATTGTTTCAGCAGCAGAATATGTCTTATTTATAAAATACAGCAATGAAAATAAATAATACAATGTCCACCAACATGGATAATATAAATATAGTGTTGAAAGAAACATGACACAAAAAAATCTGAATTGTGAAATGTATTTATATTAAGTTCACAAAATGCAAAACTAAATAGCATTGTCCTGTGATGCATATATTGGGGCTACAATTATAAAATAAAGCAATGAAGTGATTACCATAAAATTCAACATGATGGTTACCTCTGGCAGGTAGAGAAATATTCCACATGGGACATATGAGAAGCTTCTGGAAGGCTGGAAGCCTTCTATTTCTTGAACTGCCTAGTGGGTCATGGGTCTTACTTTATAAATAATCCCATTACAGGAACTGCAGTGGTTCAGGCTTGTTGTCCTGGCACATCAGGAGGCGAGGTTACAAGTTCAAGGCCAGACCGAGCAACATAAAATTATCTCATCCATATAACAACAACAACAACAACAACAACAAAAATTGCTGAGACACAGTGTCTCAGCACTTTGGGAGGCCAAGGTGGGCGAATCACGAAGTCAAGAGATGAGACCATCATGGTCAACATGGTGAAACCTCATCTACTAAAAATACAAAAAGAATTAGCTGGCCATGATGGCACACACCTGTAGCCCCAGCTACTAGGGAGGCTGAGGCAGGAGAATTGCTTGAACCCGGGAGGCAGAGGTTGTAGTGAGCCAAGATCATGCCATTGGACACTAGCCTAGTGACAGAGCAAGACTCTGTCTCAAAAGAAAAAATAAATAAATAAATAAACCCTGTACAGCGCTTATTTATGCTTTGTGCACTATTTTGTGTGTTACCTTTCAAAATAAAAAAAAAAATTCATTAACAACAAATTCATAGTACAGTCCCACAAACTAACTTTAATTCCCACAACTTTATGATAATTGCTCCCTGGGTTTTTTCCCCAAGAATAACATAAAACAGGAAGACCTGCATATCATGCTTATCCTGTTTCATTCAGTTACAAATATGCATTAAGCAAATATTAACTGACTGCCTACAATGTGACAGGCACTGTTCTAGCATTTGGAATTATAGTAGTGAAAATGTAAAGAAAAATCCCTGCTTTTGCTCATTAAACTTATATTCAATTTTAAGTTTAAAATCAAAAAAATTATTTTTAGCAGTTATGGTTAAAAGACTAAAGATAATCTAGTCTCAGGAAAGACTGCATCCAGGAATTCAGACAGCATCCCAACATGCAGTCTCCATCTCTCCATCTCTTACTTAGTTCAAAGTTGTATTTTGGCCTCATTCCCTTAGACCCATCCATAAGTTAAAGGACATCACCATAATTAGATTTGTGACCACACTCTTTCAGCCTGCACTTCAAGAGGCAAGAAATACCACCTGTCCCCCAGTATCCATATATACAAATCCCCAGGTAAAACCTCTGATTGGTCACTTTAGGATCATGATTTCACTTTAGGATCATGATTTCACTAAGGTGCCAATCACTGAAGTCCAAATAACAGTGTACTACGATGGGCCAAACCTGGATCTTAAACTTAATCTGGAGATCAAAGAAACCTGGTGCTGAAATTGATATCTTTACTATACTGGCAGAAGTAGGTGAGAGGACTTTTCAAAAGAAACAGTGCTGAAATTAGAATTAAGAAGTGCTGAGTCAAAAAAACAGTTGATGCATTCTCCAATAACTAAATGTAACAGAGATCAAAGCAGGGTATTTTAAGGGCAATCATAAAAGAAAAGAAGCCGTAAGTAAATTGCAAAAGGACCACAGAAGGAATAGTTATTTCTAGCTGAAGGATTAAGAAGAGATTCACAGACCTGCATCTGTCCTCCTTCAGCCCACAAGGATGGGTCTCAAATCAACCCCTGAAAGAGTCCAGGAGAACATTTTATTCATCATTAAAGAAGCACCAGCCTGAGAGGAATGCTGAGGTCATGCTAGCTGTCCTAACACATTCTGAACAGAATTAGTGACAGCAGAACCCATGACATGAAGATGATGTTCCAGGAAGGCAGCCTCGTCATCTGTGTCAGGAAGCAGGCCCAGGACTTAATCATCCTTATCTGCTCTGCCAAGATTAAAGACTGCTTTCCTTAACCAAGCTGAGGGAATGTGAGTCTATAAAAACAGTCAATAAAGAACAATGACACAGCCAGAGAGAGAAAGCTGGAGAGCAGGGAAGAAAATAAGTGCTCTGAGTTTAAGCTCTGTGTCCGTAAGTCAACATTTCAGAAAGCCTCTCCTTGCTCCTTGTAAATGACTACATGGATTTCCAGCAATGGGGCTTTGCTTTCTCATAGGATAGGCTCCCTTGAAATTTTGGAGCTCTATTACCGGAATTTCAACCTATTGATTTAAGGAACCTTTACAAAATGTGTTTACCTTTTCAGACACTGTGTTTGAACTGTCTTTCATTCATCATATTCTAGAATCAACCTAATTATGGGAATAAATTTAAAATAAATCCCTGTATAACCTCTCTTCACCCCAAACTTTGGTAGGAGTCTCTATAATCAACTACAATGCTGTGATGGATGGATTTTTGTTTTTAAGACAGAGTTTCACTCTTGTTGCCCAAGATGGAGTGCAATGGTGCAATCTCAGCTCAATGCAGGGTTCAAGCGATTCTCCTGCCTCAGCCTCCCGAGTAGTTGGTATTATAGGCATGTGCCTAGCTTTTTTTTTTTTCTGTATTTTTAGTAGAAATGGAGTTTCATCATGTTAGCCACGTTGGTCTCGAACTCCTGACCTCAGTGCTGGGATTACAGGTGTGAGTCACCATGCCCAGCCTTGTGATGGAAATTTAAAATGTCCACACCCTGATACCAGAGCTCTCCTTAGACAGACTTAAAGGTGACTAATTCCACAGCCAGACCGCCTTCCCTTCATGACTTCTCATTGTGTGTACACATGTCTGTCTCCCAACCTTACTGGACTCAACTGTGCTTTCTTTATCTTTGCTTGAGCTCATAACATAATCTTGAGCTCACAGCATAAGCTTTCTACATAAGGATTAACTGATAATGCTTAAAAATGAAAGAATAAGTGATTCTGCCATCCCTTGTCTTTTCAGTATCCATTAGAATCAGAGAAAACTCTCACAAATATAATTATAACTGCATTGTGAATCAGATGACCAAACTAGTATATTAAAGGGATTGAGGCCGGTTATGGGGAGATAGGCACGTAGCAATTAAGAGCATGGAATCTAGTATCAGATACCTCTGTGTTCAAATATTAGCAAGCTCTTTAAACTCTTTGAGCCTCAGCTTCCTATGTACAAAATGGGTAGAATCCTTTTCTTTCAGAATTATTGTGGGGATTAATTGAAATAATGTATATGAACACAATAAACTTGCATGTTTACTAAGCCTGCAGTAAACAGTGGGGTGTGTGTGTGAGTGTGTGTGTATGTGTGTGCATCCTTTCCCATAAATCCCATTTCAATAATTATTAGTTCATTCTCATATCCAATTTGAAGACTTTAGTGACTCAATACTCCAAAGTATATTTGCATTTTAAAGGAGGATTCTGAAAAAAAGAAATCCACAGTAGCCACTAGCGGATAAGCATTCTTTTCTGGTGGTTGGGGACCCTGCTTACAGCCTCTGAAACAGGAACACCTAACAACTACAGAATACACATTTTTTTGAAGGGCATCATTTACAAAATTGACTGTTTATTGGGAATAACGCAAGTCTCAATAAAGTTTAAAAGAATGAAATCATGCAGATTTATAATCATATTGTAGTTAAACTAATAGAGATGACAAAAATATAACTAGCAAAAATTATACGTTTTAGAAATTAAGAAAAATACCTCAAACTACACATGTCAAAAAAGAAATCATAATGAAAAATGTTTTTAAATGTGTTTGTACTGCATACTAACAAAAACACTACATTGCAAAACTGTAATATAGATAAGGCAGAAATTAGGACATTTACAGACTTGATATGTATGTGAGAAAACAAAGATGTGTGAAAATTAATGAGCATTCATCTGACCCAGATCCTTTTTCAGAGAAGGACTCGCTGCCTGGTGGTAGGTGGTGCAGTCAGCAGATAATCTTCATCTCTCAGCTCCTAAGGGAGCTGCCTCAGCTGCAGAGAGCTGCCTATTCTAAGGCCATTCTCTTCCTGAGCTGTCTTGCATCTAATAACTGAGCAAAGGAGGTGCTTAAAGGCCTAGAGCAATGTTGAGAACCCAAGACAGGACTACTTTAACAGGAAATATTTGCATCGGAGCTCCCCACCAAGTTAGCTAAGGCTTATGGGAGCTGCATCTCAGTTCAGCTTCTCCCTGTGCCTTAAGCCAGCTGCCTCTCATCTTGCACCACCAACTTCACCTCAGTGTCTGTGTTGAAGAAATCAATCTGTGAAACCATCTCAAATTATTAGAAAAATACAACACACAAAGCCAATAAGAGTTATAAATGAAAATAATTTTAAATGACTAGAAATGACTGAAGAAAACAAATTTTCAATAGAGATGATCTTCTGAAAAGACTAATAAAATGTGTAAACTTCTAGTATGCTTTATTGAAAAAATTAAGAGAGAAAACACAATTAGCAATAAGAAGAATAGATAAGGGAATATCATGACAGAGGCTAGAGATATGAAATAGATAATAAAAAGATATTAAAATCAACTTTCTCCCAACTATCTTTTAAAAATTATAACAAATATGCATAGCCCAGGAAAAAAATGTAGCATATTAAACAAAATCAAAAAATATTTGGAAATCTCAATAGCCCTATTAGCCATTAAAGTGAATGAATCAGTATTAGAACTTTCTACAAAGAAACCACAAAGCCCTAATAACTTTATCATGGAATTCTACTAAGCATATTTTTAAATAATTTAAACGTTATGTAATAAGTATAGAAGAAGAGTTAAAAGTCATAGGAAATGAGAGAATGTCTCTCAATGCATTTTATGGAACAGCATGGATTTGAAATAAAAGCCTAATAAGGACAGCACAATAAGAAAAGCTACAGATCTCTCAGTTATTTATACGTATTAAAATGCTAACAAAGCAAGCATGTCACTGTGAAAATAATTCAGGATTATAATGTAAGTTTTTATTTTTGACATTAGAAAATTAATTAATATACTCACTCCATTAACAGATCAATCATCTCAGTGATTTCAGAAAAATAAAAATAAAAGGCTCACTAAAATTCAACACACATTTATTTAAAAACAACTTTAGAAACCAGTATTGGAGGGAATTTCCTTAATCCAAATAAAAGTATGTACAAAAATCTTTGATCAAATGGCATATTTAAAATCTTGACCTTCACCAGAAATAAGACAAGGATTTCCACTGTCACCATTGAATGTGGCATGGTATCAGAGATCTAAACCAATACCAGAAGATAATAAAAAGAAATAGAATTTATAAGAATTTGAGAAATGAAAACTGGATCTATACACAGATGATATGATTGTATATGTATAAAATTCAAAAAAAGTCTACAGATAAATTTTTTAAAATGGCATGTGAGTTTATCAACATTGCCAGATACAAAATAAATTTGTGGAAACAACTAGTATTCAATATGTCAGAGCAAACTATTAGAAAATAAAATTTTGAAGATGATGTAATTCATAAAATATCAAATCTGGAAGCAAATCCAAAAGTATCTGTGCAATACTTTAGTAAATATTGTATATATTGATATAAACTTTATTGAGTTATATTAAATAAATGGAGAGGTATATTACGTTTATGGATTAAAACACTACTAAAAATGTCCATTACCTCCAAACTGATTTATAGAGTTAACGCAATGCCATGCAATATCATATTCAGGTTATTTGTACAAAACTTGAAAAGCATCTTCTAAAATTTACATGGAAATGTAAATAGGCCAAGGATAGCCAAGACATTCTCAAAGAAGAAAAATGAGTTGGGAGAGCTCCCTTTACTGTAAATTAGGCTTATTTTTTAAACTGTAGTTACAAAATGTGGGTAGACAGATGGAACAAAGAACAGAAAAACAAATTTACCTATAATGAACACTTGATAGATGACAGAGGTGGCACTGCCGACAAGGGGACAAATGACAAATATTACAATGAATAGTCCTTAGACTGTTGAGTATTCAAACACAAAGACAAAAATTGTACCCTTTCCTCACTTTATACACAACCATCAGGTCCAGGTAGATTAAAGTCCTAAATGTGAAAGATAAAATTGTAAAGTTTATACAAGATAATTCCTCAGAAGTTCTGATTTAAAACACAGTTTATTAAATAAGACAAAAAAAGCTATATCCATAAAGAAAAGTACTAATATTTTAAAGTCCATAAAAATTTTAGCTACATTAAAATCACGAACTCAGCCAGGTATGGTGGCTCATGCCTGTAATCCCAGCACTTTAAGAGGCCAAGGTGGGAAAATCACTTGAGCCTAGGAGTTAGAGAACAGCCTGGGCAACATAGTGAGATTCTGTCTCTACAAAATAACAATAAAAATTAGCCGGGCCTGGTGGCATGCACCACCCAGCTACTCAGAAGGCTGAGGCAGGAGAATCACTTGAGTCTAGGAGGTGGAGGCTACAGTGAGCTGTGATTTCACCAATGAAGTCTAGCCGGGGCTACAGAGCTGGACCCTGTCTCAAAAAATATTTATATATATAGATATACTTTTATACATATTTTATATAAATATAAAAAAGGATATATTTATGTAAAATATATAATCTATATTATATATATATAAAATGTTAGAACCTCATATTTATCAAGTCATCACAAAGATAATAAAAAGACAAGTTCAGATTTGTAGAAGGTGTTTTGTAACAAAAATAAATAGAAAATCAAGTATCCAGGATATATAAAAAATTTCTGTGCATTAATAAGAAATTGATCATCCAATTTTTAAAAGGGTAAATGAGTTGAATAGCAACTTATATGAATGAGTTCTAAATGGTCAATATATACATGAAAAGTGATCAAACACATTAATACTCAGAAAAATGAAAACTAAAACTATATTAAAATTCCATTACACACTCAGTACCATTGCCCATCACACTTACTAGGCAAAGGGTAAAAAGTCTGGCACTATCAAATACTGATGAGGATGTCAGGAGAAGCAATACACTAAACATGGTTGATGGAATGAAAGACATTTGGCATTATCTAGTAAATTAAAGTTATCTGACTTATAACTCAGGAATTTCATTCCCAGGAATATTCCCTATAGAAAATCTGACACATGTACACTAGGATACTTGAATAAACATGTAAGTAAAAACATTATTCATAATAGCTCTAAACTGGAAACAGCCCAAATGTCTATTTAGAGTAGAGTGGATAAATAAATTGCAATATATTCATTCAATAGAATATTATACAGTGGTGAAAGTGAACTATAGTTGCACCCAACATTATGGATAAATCTTATAACAGAGTAAAAGAAGATTTTGAAAATATAGATATAGAAGTGGATACACACAGAATGATATTTTATAAAACTGAAAAACAGGAAAAATTATATTGTTTAGTCATACATATGAAGAGGATAAAACTGTAAAGAAAGAATTCACAAAAGACAAAAATGTTTATACATAGGAAGGAAGGAGATGATAACATTGGAAGATACATGAAGGCTTCCGGGGAGTCGTTGTAATATTCTATGTCTTGAGAAGGGTGGTGCTTACTCTTGCATTGCTTTTGTTAAACTATACACATGTATTTTCTGTAATTGTTTGGCATTTATATTATATTTCACAGCTTTAAAAATCAGTGACAGTGGTCATAAAAAATCAGTGACAACAAAATGAATGGAAGATAAAGAAATCAAAGCAATAACTGTAAACAACTTTTTAAGAAGTTTATCTTTACAGAGATGGTAAAAGACAGCATAGCTGGTGCAGAAGGTGGCATCAGAGGTGCTATTTTTTTAAGTGAGAAATACTTGATCGTATTTACAGATTAGAAGTTTTCAGTATTAACAGAGACATTAAAGATACAGGAGATCAAGAAGATAAATGATAACATGATGCTTAAGAAAGCAGGAAGTCATAGAAACAGAACCTAAATGTAAAGGAAGAGAAGGAGGAAAGAATGGATGCAGATGAAAGTAATTTTGTAGGTTCAAGCCAGCTATCTGATGGCTCCATTTAATTTGGTATGGAGTGAGATGTGCTCCAAAAACTAGCCCTCTTCACAGTGAAAGGATGACAGTACTTTTCCTCTCTTCTGCTCCAGCTTGCTGGGTTGAAGCCTCTTGCTGCAAAGCCCAGTGGCAGCTCTGCAGATGATACCCAGTGCAGATACTATCAAGGCCACCAATGCCAGCATTAAGGGCACTGCAGCACTGCCAAGAGTTCCACAGCTGTATCTCCTATAGTTGCCAAAGCTGCGTGCACCAAAGCTCCAGGAGACTGCTAACTCAACATCCACGGAGATTATTTTTTTCATGGTAACTATTTTAATTACAAGGTGTTCACGTACAAATTAACATAAACCTCAACTACCATTGGAAACATGTTCCATCAAATTCAGGAAGAGCAGGTATCAGTGAAACTGGAGCAAGCATTTTGAAGACTTCAACATACTGGACGGAATTTTTCAAAAATTTCACCATACGTTTTCTTCTCTTTTTCAGGAAAATGCTCTGGATGTAATTTTATGTACTCAAACATGTCACAGTCCCTCACAGCATATATGTAGTCTTGGTGTTTTACAAGATAATATCCAGCAAAAAAAAAAAAAAAAGGCCATAACATATAGAAGCTGGTGATGCAAACCAGTCATCAGGACTTCGGGACTGGCCTCCGCTGGATGTAGTTGTCAACCAGGCCGGAGCAGTAGCGCAAGAAGCTCATGTAGAGGATCCGTGGGTTGGTCAGCTTGGGCAGGGGCTGGCTCTGGGACTTATCCGGCAGAAATCCTAAGAGCTCTTGGTTCTGCCGTGAGAATAACATGGTGATGCCATTCTCCCTTGAGGCCGAGCCTCAGACTATGCACTACAAGGAAAACCACCATGACCGCTACCCGGGACTAGGCAGTCAGCTTTTAATATCCACTGGTTGTTTTATTAAGCTCATCATATCGAACCCATGAGAACAGCCAGAGGGTGTCCAGAGTTCCCTCTGACCATACCCTGTACATCTCTCAGTTATTTCTTCGGGTTGTATCTGGCTCAGGAATCTCCAAATGCAGTGTTTCTCAAACTCTATGTATGTAAACATGGGAACTGAGATTCTACATCATTAACAGGTTCTCAGGTTCTTAATACTGCTGGTTCCCAAACCACACCCTGAGCAGCAAAGCCCTAGGTACTTCATATGAAAAGGCCTGCAAGGCTCATCATGTCTACCCACATAACAATCAAAACATGTCTGAATTATAGGTAAATATAGCTTGGGTTCAAGCAGGGACAGCCTGCAAGACTACCAACCAAGTGGATGATTAGCACATCTGTCAATCAAAGCTAATTGAGTACCTTATATGTATCCCACTCTGTGGGATGCAGACAATTAGTGGGTATTGTCTCTGCCTTTGTTGAATTTATCTTTGACTCAGTGAGAGGCAGCAAGATAATTGAAAAGTACCAAGAATATTAGGGGCACTGAAACTAAAAATAGAGTATTCTAAGCACAGTCCTGTGAAATTATATATGAGTTCCTTCTATCTTTCACTTCATGAAATGCTATCAAATTCTTTGGAGTAACTTGAACAAACTTCATGAAACAAGAAATCATACCCATTCTTTACATATTGGCTTCTCCCATGGATAGTTAAATGACCAAAAAAAAAAAAAATTCTTAGATAACATTGAGATGACAGAGATGCCAGAATTATCTGATATCTAACCAGAGATATCACTGCAGACCCTACAGACATCAAAAGAGAAATACTGTAATCAACTCTAGCTGAGTAAATTTAGCAGCTAGACAAAATGGATCAATTCCTTGAAAAACAAAAGCTACTGCAGCTCACCAATATGAAATAGACCATTTGAATAGCTCTATAATTTAATGGAAATTAAATTATAATTTAAAATACCCAAAGAGAGAGGATGGAATAAGATGACAAAATAGAAGCCTACACCATTGTTCTCCCTTGCTAAAACACCAAATTGCAACAACATCTGCATACAGAAAAGCACCATCACAAGAACCACAATCAGGTGAGCAATCACAGTACCTGCTTTTAACATCGTATTGTCAAAAGAGGCATTAAGGAGGGCAAGAGAGGCTGTCTTGAGTCACCAATGCCACCTCTCCCCCATCTCCCCACAATGATTGTGCAGTGCAGAAAGACAATCTGTGCACTTTTGGGAAGGACAGTGCAGTGACTGGGGGACTTTACATTGAACTCAGTAAAGTCCTGTCACAGTAGAGAATAAAGCCTTGTGGGGATCTGCCAGTGCCTGTGCATGGAAGGAGCAGTTGGACTAGCCCTGGTCAGAGAGTAATTTTCCCATTCCAGCAGTTGGAATTTGAATTTGTCAGCAAACCTTGCCAGCATTGGCTGAAGTGCTTTGGGGTCTTAGGTAAACTCGAAAAGCAGTCTAAGACACAAGGACTGCAATTCCTAGGAAACTCCTAGTGATAGGCTAGGCTTAGAGCTAGTGAACTGAGATCACACATGACCTAGTAAAACACCAGCTGGTGAGGCTACAAGAGTGCTTTTGCACATCTCCTGAAATAATACATGGTCTTCAAATAAAGTCAATAAGGTCATAATTACACCTAACATAATACAGATATCCTTTGTACAACTGGAAATGCACTAATCCTCACCTAAACACTGTTACATAAAGTCAACAACACTTAAATGCTTATATAAAATCAATCTATGTCACATAATAAAAGAAAAAGAAAGGAAATAAAGTGAAGATTCTTAGTACGATTGTATACGTGCATAAACATGTTCTTAACAAAATGAGAAGGAAATACTCATGACACAGTCCTTGTTTCTGCAACTGGTCACGTGATGGTACCTGGTATTGATGACTACTTTCTTCTACTACCCATTCTGTATTCCTTTTACCTTCACCAAGCACCTCAGTGGGTCATGGTTTTTTATCTGGTGGAGTGACCCAAACCTTCATTCCTGAAGGGTCTGGGTCATTTGTAGTCCTGTCTGGATTGGGTTGTTATAGTTTCCCAGTGGCCTGAATCACAGGGCATGGTAATACTAATAGACATCCTAAGGGATCTCCTGTATTCCACACATACTCCTCCTTACCTCCATTGTGGAGTAGTAGGTTGATTTCATCTTGATACTAGGTTTTTCACTCAAGCCAACACTGTAATTCCCATCTTAGCCTGTTGACTGAGAGGTACAAGAAGCCCAAAGTGGCCAGGTGGCAATCTTCACTTTCAGTTTAATGGAATAATTGTGTCTCCTGGTGGCAGCATTCCTCCATCTGGAACTAAGACCTCTAGGCCAGCAGAATGTAATGTCGTGGGAAAAGATAGCAAAAATTTTGCTAGTGGGTCACTAGGGGTGATGGTGTGTGGTACACTTCCACTTCCACCTTTTGATTTCTGGACCTGTAAATTCAGGCTATGGGAAAAACAGTACCATATATTGGATGCTGAATCTGGGCATACACAGCCTTCTGGAGAACTTTGCCCCAGCCGTCCAAAATATTGTCACCTAGTTGGCATTATAATTTTTACTTCAAAAGGACATTTCACCATTCTATCAATCCAGCTGCTTCAGGATGATGGGAAACATGGAAAGACCAGTGAATTCCATGAATATGAACTCACTGCCTCACTTCTTTGGCTGTAAAGTGAGTGCCCTGGTCAGAGACAATATTGTATGGAATACCCTGATGGTGGATAAGGCATCACGTGAGTCTACAGATGGTAGTCTTGGCAGAAGCACTAAGTGCAATACAGGCAAACCCATATTCAGCTTAAGTGTTTATTCTGGTGAAGACAAACCACTGTCCTTTCCATGATGGAAGACGTCCAGTGTAATTAACCTGCCACCAAGTAGCTGGCTGATCAGCCTAAGGAATGGTGCCATATTGAGGGCTCAGTGTTGGTCTCTGCTGCTTGCAAATTGGGCATTCAGTGCTGGCTGTAGCTAGGTCAGGCTTGGTGTGTGGAAGTCCATGTTGCTGAGCCCATAACATAACCTCCATCCCTGCCACCATGGCCACTTTGTTCATGGGCCCATTGCAATGACAGGGGTGGATGGGAAAAGGGACTGAGTGGTGTCCATAGAATAAGTCATCTTACCCACTTAATTATCAAAAATTAAAATTCTCCTCTGTTGAGTTCACACTTTGGTGAGCATTTACATGAGATACAAATATCTTCAGAGTTTGTGACCACTCAGAGTGGTCCATCCATATATCTCTTTCCCAGATTTCTTTGTCATAAACTGTTGAATCATTTTCTTCCAAGTCCCTGACCATCCAGCCAAACCACTGGCTACAGCCCATGAATCAGTATACAATCACACATCTGGCCATTTCTCCTTCCATGCAAAGTGCATAACCAGGTACACTGCTCAGAGTTCTTCTCACTGGGAAGATTTCTCCTCACCACTGTCCTTCAGGGAAGTCCTAGAAAGGGGCTATAGTGCTGCAGCTGTCCACTTTTGGGTAGTGCTTGCATATCATTCAGAACCATCTGTAAACCAAGTCCTAGTCTTCTTTTCCTCTGTTAACTGATCACAGGAAACTTGCCGTCATGCCATTTTTGCAGGCTAGGGGAGAGAAGGCAGGATGGCAGGAGTGAAGACCATGGGCATTTGAGCCACTTTCTCATTGTAATTTACTTATGACTTCAGAACCTGCTCAAGTCTAAACATGTATATGCCACTTCCATTTGATAGTAGAATGCTGCTAAACATGCCCAACTTCATTGTTAGGTGGGTCAGAAAGCACCCAGTTCATGATAGGCGGTTAAGGTCACATGGTGACTTGATGATCCATAGTCTCAAATGTTCAGTTTCTACCAAAGTCCAGTAACAGGCCAAGAGCTGTCTCTCAAAAAGTGATGGCAGGGCCTTGCTCCAAAATCCTAGAGGCCTCTACTGTGATTCACCTATGGGGGCCTGCAGACAGCTCCAAACAGCATCCCTTTCTGCCACTGACACCTCAAGCACCATTGGATCTGCTGGGTCTTATGGCCCAAGTGACTGAGCAGCTTGCACAGCAGCCTGGACCTGTTGCAGAGCCTTCTCTTGTTCTGGACCCCACTCAAAACTGGCAGCCTTTCAGGTCACTGGATAAATGGGTGAGAGTAACACATCCAAATGAGGAATATGTTGCCTTTGAAATTCAAATAGGCCCACTAGGCACTGTGTCTCCTTTTTGGTTGTATGAGGGTCCAAATGCAGCAACTTATCCTCCATCTTAGAAGAAACATCTCGACAGGCCCCAGACGACTGGATCCCTGGAGATTTCACTGAGGTAGAAGCTCCCTAAATTTCAACTGGGTTTATTTTTTATCCCCTGGCATGCAAATGTCTCACCAATAAGTCCAGTGTGTTTGATAATTCTTGCTCACTGGGTCCAATCAGAATAATATCATCAATGCAATGGACCAGTGTGATATCTTGTGGAACAGAAAAGTGATCGAGATCTCTGCAAACAAGATTATGACACAAAGCTGGAGAGTTGATGTACCCCTGAGGTAGCACAGTGAAGGAATATTGCTGGCCTTGCCAGCTGAAGGCAAATTGCTTCTTGTGGGCCTTATGGACAGAAATGGAGAAAAAGGCATTTGCCAAATCAATGGCTGCATACCAGGTACCAGGAGATGTGTTAATTTGCTCAAGCAATGAAACCACATCTGGTATAGCAGCTCCAATTGGAGTCACTACTTTGTTAAACTTACAATAATCCACTGTCATTCTCCAAGATCTATTTGTCTTCTTCACAGGCCAAACAGAAGAGTTGAATGGGGCTGTGGTGAGAATCACCACCCTGTGTCTTTCAAGTACTTGGTGGTACTGCAATACCTCCAGAGATGCAATATTGGTATTGATTTACTATTTTTCTAGGTAGAGGAAGCTCTAATGGCTTCCATTTGGCCTTTTCCACCATAATCGCCCCCACCCTACTAGTCAGAGAGCCAATGTGGAGATTCTGCCAGCTGCTAAGTATGTCTATGCCAATTATGCATTCTGGCACTGGAGAAATGACCACAGGATGAGTCCAGAGACCCAATGGACCCACTGTAAGTTGGACCTCAGCTAAAACTCCATTAATTACCTGACCTCCATAAGCCCCTACTTCAACTGGAAGACCACAGTGATGTTTTGGGTCCCCTGGAATCAAATCAGCTCAGAGCCAGTGTCCAGTAGTCCCCTAAAGGTCTGACAATTTCCCTTTCCCCAATGCACAGTTACCCAGATCAAAGGCTTCCTTAAGAAGGATGGGAGAAAAATTAACAGTATAATTGTTACTAGTGTAATGGGATTCTTTCTCAAGGGGACCCGGCTTCCTCTTCGTTCAGTGGGTTCTGGGTCTATAAACTGGCTCAAGTCTGGAAATTTGTTGAGGGGTTGTGATCATCTTTTTATATAATTCAAATCAGTCTTTTGTCGACTCTTCCTGGAAGTTTTCTGCTTATACAAATTAAGTAAGAATGCAGTAGGCTTCCTATCAATTTCACTTTTAGGAACACTGTGATTATTCAGCCAATGGCAGAGCTCTACAAGGATCACACTATGTTGATTGCTGCTTTGCTTCTGCCCTCCATTACGGCAGCTACACTCACTCACAGTGGGCCATCTTTTGATCCATATTTCAGCTAACCAAGCAAATAAACTATCAGAATGCTTTTTAACTCCCTGAGCTGCAACATTAAATGTAGAATCCCTTCTTCGTAGGCCCAAATCAATACATTCAGCCTGGCTCAATTTTATGTTCCCTCCACCACTAGCCTACACCCATAATATCCATTCCCATGCCTGTTCTCCAGATTTCTGCTTATATAAGTTAAAAAACTCAAGCAGTTTTTCTGGAGTATAGTGTACCTCCTCATGGGTCACACTCTAAACCTCACCTCTAGGGACCTGCTGGGACTTAAGTCTAGTTTTAGGTCTAGAACCAAACAGGGGTGTTGGGGGTGGATCCTGAGGAGAATCAGCATTATCTTGCCTGGCAACTGCCTCAAGGGAGGCCATCACTGTTGCTCCAAGCAGTGCATAGTCAATCTCCTCAGACAAAGGTGGAAAGGCTGATGGCAGCATGGGTGGGGAAAATGATGTTGCCACTAGGGGGGATGGAGAAGCTGTTTTCTCTGGCAATAAAAGGGCTCATTAGAATTTAGGAATTCAGTGCCTCCAGCCTTATCAGGGTCCTCCCATACATCCCCATTTGAAGTTTCAGAGTCCCGTTGTTTTGCAATCAATCCTCACTTTAACAGTAGACACCTGGTGAGGTTGAGCATGACCTTTCTTGCAGGTCAGCCACTCACATGATAAGAGCTTGTGTCTGATTTTCCACAGTTTCAGCCCTTTGTCTACAGGAGAGAAGACTCTCACTCCAGGCAATCTTAAAAGATTTGAGGCTCAGTATGTGTTTCTGGAGCTGGGAGTTAGAATCCCTGTGCTCATCATTTTCTTTCATCACTTTGCCCAGCAAACTTAGGAACAACCAACCAATTTCATGATATTCCTTGGTTCTCCACATATGGTTAAAGGTATTATGTATAGAGTCACTAAACTCCTTGCCTCTCAAGAGTGGTGAATCGGGAGTATCAAATGTATCTATTTTGCATCACTCTCTAAACAGTTCATGCCAAGGACTATCAATTGTCCTCCATACTATTAGAAGTAGAATCCCAGATTAAGCAGCCAAATCCAGAAACCCCCAAACCAACTAAAGAAATCCTTAAGATTCTGTTCCTCTAGAACCACTCCTGGTATCAAAATCTGTATTACTAAGGGTTCTCTAGAGGGATAGAACTAATAGGATAGACGTATATAAGAAGGAGAGTTTATTAAGAAGTATTGACTCACACAATCACAAGGTGAAGTCCCATGATAGGTTATCTGCTAGCTGATGAGCAAGGGAACCAGTTTAGGTACTAAAACCTCAAAAGCAGAGAATAAAACAATGCAGCCTTCAGTCTGTGGACAAAGGCCTGAGAGCCCCTGGCAAACCACTGGTGTAAGTCTAAGAGTCCAAAAGCTGAAGAACTTGCAGTCCAATGTTCAAGGGCAGGAAGCATCAAGCACAGAAGAAAGATAAAGGCTGGAAGACTCAGAAAGTCTGGTTATTCTACTTTCTTCCCCATGCTTTTTCTAGCTGCACTGGCAGCTGACAGGAAGGTGCCCACCCAGATTTAAGGGTAGGTGGTGGGTCTGCCTCTCCTGGTCCACTGACTCAAA
Organism: Cacajao melanocephalus; assembly: GCA_963573385.1. Classification (NCBI taxonomy): domain Eukaryota; kingdom Metazoa; phylum Chordata; class Mammalia; order Primates; family Pitheciidae; genus Cacajao; species Cacajao melanocephalus. The sequence goes on along the minus strand of CAUYLG010053830.1, from coordinate 48,859 downwards.
TGTTAACCTCCTTTGGCAATACCCTAACAGACATTCCCAGAAGCAATGATTTGCATCCTTCAATCCAATTAAGTTGGCACTCAATATTAACCATCACACCACTCAAATACTTGGAAAGCGTTGCCAAGAAGAAAGGGCATAAACAAGCCCAAACTGTGAAGACTACAATAAATACCTAACTCTTCAGTGCCCAGATACTAATGGACATCTACAAACATCAACACCATCCAGGAAAATATGACCTCAACAAATGGACTAAATAAGTCACCAGGGACAAATCCTGGAGAAACCAAGATATATGACCTTTCAGCCAGATAATTCAAAATAGGTATTTTGAGGAAACTCAAAGAAATTGAAGATAACACAGAGAAAAAATTCAGAATTCTATTAGACAAATTCAACAAAGATATTGAAATAATTAAAAACAATTAAGCAGAAATTCTAGAGTTGAAAAATGCAATTGACATGATAAAAAATGCATCAGAGTCTCTTAATAGTAGAATTGATCAAGAGGAAGAAAGAATTAGTGAGTTTCAAGACAGATTATTTGAAAATATACAGAGGAAACAAAAAAATGAAAATACAAAAAAAGCACTTACTTATAGAATCTAGAAAATAACCTCATAAGGACAAATCTAAGAGTAATTAGCCTTATCAAGAAGGTAGAGAAAGAGATAGGGATAGAAAGTATATGCAAAAGGATAATATCAGAGAACTTCACAAACTTAGAGAAAGATATTAATATTCAAGTACAAGAAGGTTATAGAACACCAAGCAGATTTAACTCAAAGAAGCTTATCTTAAGACATTCAATAATCAAACTCCTAAAGATCAAGGATAAAGAAAGGATCCTAAAAGCAGAAATAGAAAAATAAATAAATAAGTAAATAAATAACATACAATGGAGTGCCAATGCATCTGGCACAAGATTTTTCTGTGGAAATCTTACAAGCTAGGAGAGAGCAGCATGGCATATTTAAAGTCTTGAAGGAAAAACCTTTCACCCAGAATAGTATATATATGGTTAAATGTCCTTAAACATGTGGAAATAAAGATCTTCCCAGACAAACAAAAGCTAAGGAATTTCATCAACACCAGACCTATCCAATAGGAAATGTCAAAAGGAGTTCTTCAATCTAAAAGAAAAGCATATTAATGAGCAAGGAGAAATCATCTGATGGTCCAAAACTTACTGGCAATAGTAAGCACACAGAAGAACAGAATAGCATAACACTGTAATTGTGATGTGTAAACTACTCTTAAGTAAAAAGACTGAATCATGAACCAATCAGAAATAATAACTGCAACAATTTTTCGAGACATAGACAGTATAAAATAGAGAAACAACAAAAAATTAAAAAGTGGGGGACATGAAGCTAAACTGTAGAGTTTTTACCAGTTTTCTTTTTGTATGTTTGTTTGTTTATGCAATTAATGTTAAGTTGTCATCAATTTAAAATAATGGGTTATAAGATAGCATTTGCAAGCCTCATGGTAACCTCCAGTTGAAAAAAATACAATGTATACACAAAAAAAGCAAGAAATTAAATTATATCTCCAAAGAAAATCACCCTCACTAAAAGGAAGACAGAAACTAAGTAATAAAGAAAGAAAAGAGTACCACCAAAACAACCAGAAAATAAGTAACAAAATGGCAGGAGTAAGTCCCTACTTATTAATAATAATATTGAATGTAAATGGACTAAACTTTCCAATCAAAAGACAGACTGGCTAAATGAATGAGAAAACAAAACCCAATGATAGTTGCCTACAAGGAACACACTTCACCTATAAAGATACACATAGACTGAAAATAAAGGGAAGGAAAAAGATATTTTATGCCAATGGAAACCATAGCTATGCCTATATCAAACAAAATAGATTTCAAAACAAAAACTATAAAAAGAGACAAAGAAAGTCATTATATAATGACAAAGTGGTAAATTCAGGAAGAGGATATAATGATTATAAATATACATACACCAACACTGGAACACCTAGATATATAAAGCAAATATTATTACAGCTAAAGAGAGAAATACACTCCAATATAATAATAGCTGCTGATTCAACACCCTCCTTTCAGTATTTAATAGCTGCAGATTCAACGCCCCACTTTCAGCATTGGATAGATCTCCCAGACAGAAAATCAACAAAGAAACATTGGACCTAATTTGCACTATAGAACAAGTGGACCTAATAGATATTTACAGAATACTTCATTGAATGAATGCAGAATTCATAGTTTTCTCTTAAGCACATGGATCATTCTCAAGGATAGACTATATATTAGGTCACAAAGCAAGTCTTAAAACATTTGAAAAATTTGAAATAATATTAAGCATCTTCTTTGACCACAATGTAATAAAACTAAAAATCAATAAGAAGAAGAATTTTGGAAACTATCCAAATACATGGAAATTAAACAGTATGTTCCTGAATGAGCAGTGAGTCAATAAAGAAATTAAGAAAGAAATTGAAAAAATTTTTGAAACAAATGACAATATAAACACAATACACCAAAACCTATGAAATATAACAAAAGCAGTACTAAGAGGGAAATTTATAAGTGCCTGCATCAAAAAAGAAAAAAAATTAAATAACCTAATAATGCATCTTAAGGAATTGGAAAAGCAAGAGCAAACTGAATCCAAAATTAGTAGAAGAAAAGAAATAATAAAGATCAGAGAAGAAATATATAAATTTGAAATAAAGAAAACAACATAAAAGATCAATGAAACAAAAAGTTGGTTTTTTGAAAAGATACACACAATTGCCAAACCCTTGGTCAGACTAAGAAACAATGAGAGAAGACCCAAATTTTAAAAGAAACCAGGTATTAAAAAAAGAGACATTACAACTGATACTGAAGAAATCCAAAGGCTCATTAGTGGCTGCTATGAGCAACTATATGCCAATAAACTGGGAAAAACTAGAAGCAATTGATAAATTTCTAGACAAATACAACCTACCAAGATTGAACCAGGAAGAAACTGAAAACCTGAAAAGACCACTAACAAGCAATGACATTGAAGCCATAATAAAGAGTCTTCTAGTAAAGAAAAGCTTGGGACCTAATGGCTTCACTGCTGAATTGTACCAAAGACTTAAAGAACTAATACTAATTCTACTTAAACAGTTCCAAACAATAGAGGAAGAAATATTTCCAAATTCATTGTATGGGGTAAGTATTTCCCTGATACCAAAACCAGACAAAGAAAAATCAAAAAAAGAAAACTAGAGGCCAATATCTCTGGTGAATATTTATGCAAAAATCCTCAACAAAATAATAGCAAACCAAATTCAACAATACATTAGAAAGATTATTCATCACAACAAATTGGGCTTTATCCCTGGGATGCAAACATGATTCAACATACACAAATCAATCAATATGATACATTGTTGCAACAGAATCAAGGATAATAACCATATGATCATTTCAATTGATGTTGAAAAACGTTTGATAAAGTTCAACATCCCTTCAGGATAAAAACTCTCAAAAAACTGGGTATAGAAGGAACATAACACAATAAAAGCCATGTACAACAAACCCACAGTTAGTATAATACTGAAGGAAGAAAAACTGAAAACCTCTCCTCTTAGATCTGGAACATGACAAGGATGCCCACTTTAACCACTGTTCTTCAACATAATACTGGAAGTCCTAGATAGAGCAATTAGACCAGAGAAAGAAATGAAGAGCATCTGAATTGTAAAGGAAGAAGTTAAATTATACTTGTTTGCAAATGATATGTTCTTATATTTGGAAAAAAACTAAAGACAGGCTCATGCCTGCAATCCCAACACTTGGAGAGGCCAAAGTGCGCAGATTGCTTAAGGCCAGGAGTTCAAGACAAGCTTGGTCAACATAGTGGAACCTCGTCTCTACTAAAAATACAAAAATTAGCTGGGTGTGGTGGCACATGCCTGTAATCCCAGCTACTTGGGAGGCTAAGGCATGAGAATCATATAAACCCAGGAGATGGAGGTTGCAGTGAGCTGAGATTACGTCACTGCACTCCAGCCTGGGTGACAGAAAGATTCTGTCAAAAAAAAAAAAAAAAGTTAAAAATAAGTAGCATTTCTATATGCCAACAGTGAACAATCTGAAAAAGAATTTTAAAAAAGTAATCCCATGTACAATAGCCACGAACAGAATTAAATGCCTAGGAATAAACCAAAGAAGTAAAACATCTCTGCAGTGAAAACTATAAAATAATGATGAGAGAAATTGAAGAGGACACACAAAAAAATAGAAAGATGTTCCATGTTCATGAATTGGAAGAATCAATATTGCTAAAATGTCCATACTACCCAAAGCAGTCTGCACATTTGATGCAATTCCTATCAAAATACTTATGACATTACTCACAGAAATGGGAAAAAAAATCGTAAAATTTATATCGAACCACAGAAGACCCAAAATAACCAAAGCTATCCAAAGCAAAAAGAGCAAAATAGAGGAATCATAGATAGTTTGTGCATTTGTGTAATAATGAATAATTTGAAAATCTGTAAATGTAATTGCACCATACCAACATAAAAAAAAAATCACATGATTGGATCAATTGACACAGAAAAAGTATTTGACAAAATTCAACATCTATTTATTTTTTAAAAAGAAGGAAATGGAAGAGAGCTTTCTGAACATGATAAAACACATCTACAGAAAACCTACAAATAACATTGTACATAATGGTGAAAGAGTAAATTCCTTCTCCCTTAGACTGGGAACAAGACAAAAGATATACATTTTTGCCAGTCTTATTCAAAATAGTGCTGAATGTTCTACACAGAACAATAAGGCAAGGAAAGAAATAAAATGCATACAAATTGGAAACAAATAAGTAAAACTGCATTATTTGCAGATGACATAATTGCTTACCTAGAAAATCCCAAGAAATATGCCCCCAAACCTTCCCAAAATTAATACATGAGTTCAGCAAAGTCATAGGATACAAGATCAACACACAAGAGTCCATTGCATTTCCAAACAGTATTTAGATGTAAATCTAACATGTATAAGAATTGTAGGCTAAAAACTTCACAATGCCACTGACAGAATCAAATATCTAAATAAATGAAGAAACATGTTTATGGATTGGAAGCTTTAACAAACTAAAGATAGTCAGTTCTCCACAAATTGATTTATAGGCTTAACATAATTCTTGTCAAAATCCAACAATATTTTTGTAGATATAAACATTATCCCAACATTTATATGAAATGGCAAAAAACTAGATTAGCTTAAAAACAATTTTGAAAACAAAACAACATAGCAATAGTCTACCTGATTGAAAGATATCATATATAGTTCTAGTAATCAAGAGTATATGGTATTGATGAAGGAACAGACACATAGATCGATGGAACAGAATAGAAAACTTAGAAATAGATTCACACAAGTATGCCCAAATGATTTTTGAAAATGGTACCAAAGCAATTTAATGGAGAAAGGATAGATTTTTCAACAAACTGCTGAAGTAATTAGAGACCCAAAACAAAACCAAATAACAACAAAGAAGACAAAGAGAGAGCCTCAACTTAAGCCTCAAATCTTGTATAAAAACTAATTCAGAAAGAATCACGAACTTAAATATAAAACGTAAAACTAGAAAACTTTTTTTAAAACACACAAGAAAATCTTCAGAATCTTTGGAATCTAGGGCTACTTATTAGACTTGACACGAAGGCACAATCCAAAAAGAAAGGCTTGATAAATCGAACTTCAGAAAAAGGAAAAAAAAAAATTGGCTCTGTGAAATATCCTGTCCAGAGGATAAAAAGAAAAGCTAGAGTGGGAGAAATTGCTTCCAACCCGCATATCAAATCGAATATATAAAGAACTCTCAAAACCTGACAGAAAAAAAAAATTCATTTAGAAAATGGGCTAAAGTTAAAATAAGGCATCTCACCACAAAGGATACACATATGGAAAATAAGCACATGACAACATATTCAACATCATTAGCCATTTGCTGAGTACAAATTAAAACCACAGTGAGATCTCACTCTATCACTATCAGAATGGCTAAAATAAAAAACAGTGACAACGCTAAATGCTAGTGAGGATGTAGAGAAATTTGATCATTAATACATTGTTAGTGGATATATAAAAGGGTATAGCAGTAGCTGGCAAGATGGCCAAATAGGAACAGCTCTGGTATACAGCTCCCAGTGAGATCAACGCAGAAGGTGGGTAATTTCTGGATTTTGAACTGAGGTACCCAGCTCATCTCATTGGGACTGGTTAGACAGTGAGTACAGCCCACAGAGGGTGAGCCAAAGCAGGGTGGGGGGTTGCCTCACCCAGGAAGCGCAAAGGATGGAAAACTCCCTCCCCTAACCAGGGGAAGCCATGAGGGACCCTGTCATGAGGAACGATGCATTCTGGCCCAGACATTATGCATTTCCCATGGTCTTTGCAACCCGCAGACCAGGAGATTCCCTCAGGTGCCTACACCTCCAGGGCCCTGGGTTTCAAGCACAAAAACTGGGTGGCTGTATGGGAAGACATCAAGCTAGTTGCAGGAGTTTTATATTTTGTTGTTTTTTTTTCATATCCTAGTGGTTCCTGGAACACAGCAAGACAGAACCATTCACTCCCCTGGAAAGAGGGCTGAAGCCAGGGAGCCAGGTGATCTAGCTCAGCAGATCCCACCACCACCGCCACCTACCCACAGCACAGCAAGCTAAAATTCAATTGCTTGAAATTCTCGCTGCCAGCACAGCAGTCTCAAGTCCACCTGGGAAGCCTGAGCTTGGTGCAGGCAGGACAGTCCATCATTATGGAAGCTTGAGTAGGCAGTTTTCCCCTCACAGTATAAACAAAGCAACCAGGAAGTCCTAATGGGTGGAGCCCACCACAGCTTGGCAAAGTTGCTGTAGCCAGATTGTCTCTCTAGATTCCTCCTCTCTGGGCAGGGCATCTCTGAAAAAAAGGCAACAGCCCCAGTCAGGGGCTTATAGATAAAACTCCCATCTCCCAGGGACAGAGCATCTGGGGGAAGGGGTGGATGTGGGTACAGCTTCAGCAGACTTAAACATTCCTGCCTGCCATCTCTGAAGAGAGCAGCATATCTCCCAGCAAAGCACTCAAGCTCTGCTAAGGGACAGACTGCCTCCTTAAGTGGGTCCCTGATCCCTTTGCCTGCTGACTGGGAGACATCTCCTAGCAGGAGTCAACAGACATCTCATGCAGGAGAGCTCCAGCTGGCATGTGATAGGTGCCCCTCTGGGATGAAGTTTCCAGAGAAAGAAACAGGCAGCAATCTTCACTGTTCTGCAGACTCTGCTGGTGAGACCAAGGGAGAGTCTGGAGTGGACCTCCAACAAACTCCAGCAGACCTGCAGCAGAGAAGCCTGACTGTTAGAAGGAAAACTAACAAACAGAAAAGAATAACATAAACATCAACATAAAGGACATCTACACAAAAACCCCATCTGAAGGTCACCAACATCAAAGACCAAAGGTAGATAAATCTATCAAGATGAGGAAAAACCAGCGCAAAAAGACTGAAATTTGCAAAAACCAGAACACTTCTTCTACTCCAAAGGATCACAACTCCTCACCAGCAAGGGAACAAAACTGGACAGAAAATGAGTTTATGAATTGACAGACGTAGACTTTAGAAGGTGGGTAATAACAAACTCCTCTGAGCTAAAGGAGCATATTCTAACCCAATGAAAGGAAGCAAAGAACATTGAAAAGAGGTTAGAGGAGTTGCTAACTAGAATAACCAGTTTAGAGAAGAACATACATGACCTGATAGAGCTGAAAAACATAGCACGAGAGCTTCATGAAGCGCACACAAGTATCAATAGCAAAACTAATCAAGTGGAAGAAAGGATATCAGAAACTGAAGATCAACTTAATGAAATAAAGTGTGAAGACAACATTAGAGAAAAAGGAATAAAAAGGAATGAACAAAGCCCTCAAGAAATATGGGACTATGTGAAAAGACCAAACCTACATTTGATGGGTGTACCTGAAAGTGATGGGGAGAATGGAACCAAGTTGGAAAATACTCTTCAGGATATGATCCAGGAGACCTTCCCCAACCTGGCAAGACAGACCAACATTCAAATTCAGGAAATACAGAGAACACTACAAAGATATTTCTTGAGAAGAGCATCCCCAAGACATATAATCGTCATATTCACCAAGGTATAAATGAAGAAGACAATGTTAAGGACAGCCAGAGGGAAAGGTTGGGTTACCCACAAAGGGAAGCCCATCAGACTAATAGTGGATCTCTCTGCAGAAACCCTATAAGCCAGAAAAGAGTGAGGGCCCATATTCAACATTCTTAAAGAAAATAATTTTCAACTCAGAATTTCATATCCAGCCAAACTAAGCTTCATAACAAAGGAGATCCTGAGAGATTTTGTCACCACCAGGCCTGCTTTACAAGAGCTCCTGAAGGAAGCACTAAATATGGAAATGAAAAATCGGTACCAGCCACTGCAGCAGCATACCAAATTGCTACCAAAAAGTGGGCAAAGGATATGAACAGACACTTCTCAAAAGAAGACATGTGGCCAACAAACACGTGAAAAAAAAAAAAAAAAAAAAAAAAACCTCATCATCACTGCTTATTAGAGAAATGCAAATCAAACCACAGTGAGATACCATCTCATGCCAGTTAGAATGGTGATCATTAAAAAGTCAGGAAACAACAGATGTTGGAGAGGATGTGGAGAAATAGGAATGCTTTTACACTGTTGGTGGGAATATAAATTAATTCAACCATTTGGAAGACAGTGGGCCATTCCTCAAGGATCTAGAACCAGAAATACCATTTGACCCAGCAATCCCATTACTGGGTATATACCCAAGGGATTATGAATCATTCTACCATAAAGAAACATGCATATGTATGTTTATTGCAGCAATGTTCAATGTTCACAATAGCAAAGACTTGTAACCAACCCAAATGTCCATCAATGATAGACTGGATAAACAAAATGTGGCACATTATACACACTAGAATACTTATTCAGCCATAAAAAAAGGATGAGTTCATGTCTTTTGCAGGAACATGGATCAAGCTGGAAACCATCATTCTCAGCAAACTGACACGATAACAGAAAACCAAACACTGCTTGTTCTCACTCATAAGTGGGAGCTGAACAATGAGAACACATGGACACAGGGAGGGGAACATCACACACCAGAGCCAGGGATCCCAGGATGGAGTTAGGGTGGGAAGGAAATGGATATGGCTATAAAATGGTAACAGAAGAGATCCTTGCAACAATGAGAATATCCTGTATTTTGACTCTATCAGGGTCAATATCCTGATTGTGATATTGTACTATTAGCTGGCAAGCAGCAAGCCTGAGATTGAACCCAGGGACCAAGCCTTTTAATGTTTTGCCCCCTTAGAAGTGAAACATTTGATGTGGCTCTTAAAGTTTAGGTAGTGTTTGGCTTAGAAAAGAGGAGTGGAGAGGCCCTTTAAAGAAGAGAAAACAGCAATGATAAGGTAAGCCTGCTTGGGAAATAAGTAGATTAATTTGACTAGAGAGGAGAGTTAGAGAAGACAGATGTGAAATTCTACAAGCACAGGTGACACCAGAGTAAGAAGGCCATAAAGGGTGGGCCAATGAGTTAGCCATCTCCTATTGCAAATACAGAGTGAAAGTCTATAAGGAGAGAATAACTCAATAAAAATGATATGTTAGAAGTATTTTAGAGAAAGTAGCCTGGCATAATGCTCTTTGATGTCTGTCACAGTGAACACTGTATCTTTTATAAGACCATTCTTGGAGAAATGGTGGACAGAGTGAGAATGCTTACCCATTTAGTGTGGCGTGAAACACCAGAAATCAGAGGGCTCGTCACCAGCAATCTGGAGGCACAATTAAGGCAACTGCCTTCTCTGATCAACCTTCCACAATTCTTCCAAAGGGATATTTCTGAAATAAAATCTAATTCAGCGCTCAACCTATGTAAAAGCCTGGAGTGGTGCCACACCAATCATGAAAGAAAACTCAATCTTTATTACAGCTTACAATGCCATGGGTCATCTATCTCTCCTGGGCCTCATCTTCGTTTTCTGGGACACTAACTCTTGTCTCCTGCTCTTCTTCTGGAGGACTGTCTGTGGGCACAGAAAAGAGCTTATAGGGCAGAAAGAAGACTGACAAAGAGGGGAAAGGGAAAAGTCTTCTCATTTCTCTACCTCCTGTTCTCTGAGAAGGAAGCCTCTGATTCCCAACCGCTTTCTGCCATAAACTCAAGTGGGTGATTACTGTGTAAGGTTCAGAAATGTCTTTTCTCTTCCTTGCTTTCTCTCTATTCTCATTTGTCCGTGTCTATCTTTCTCATTCCTTTTTGTCTTTTATCTTCCTCCTTTTTCCCTGCTTTGCTTCTCTCTCTCTCTTCTCTCATCAGGCTTATTCCCCCTTCTCTTTACCAAATGCCCTTTTCCCTTAGCCCACCCTAGTTCATGAATGTTCTTCATGCTGTGTCCCTTTTCTTCCCAGCCCCTACCACACCTGCATTCTGAGAGCTGGGATGGTCACCCAGCACTGCCACTGCCAAGGTATTATCAACACAAAACAAATAAAGCCCCTAACCTTATTTCCTAGATGTGGATTCACAGACACCTGTAAGCATTTTCTCCTTTATTCTTTCCCTTGAGATTTAGATATGCAGTTACAGATAAAATTTAATCCTGTTTCTCTCATTTGCTAGTATGAAAGACATGGTCATGAATCTCTATATAATAATTATTTTTCAGTTGTTTCAAATTAACTATTTTTCCTACCTGTATATTTACAATATTTACAATTTCATATGAGCAATTTTTCTTACTTATATATATTTACATATACCAGATCCCTCCTTCAGAGAGATTTTATGGCCTTCTTCTGAGGTACACATCGGTAACTTTCATGATAGTTTGTCAAACCTGCTTTTGCTGGATGGATTACCAGTGCTTACTGATGAGACGGCCAAGTAACACGGGCTCCCTGGAAGAACCTCCAACCAGCCTGCACACTAGAAGGAACGTGCACTGGGGTGGAGCCTTGAGAAGTTCCTGCTATTTGCAGTGGCGGAGCCTGGCCTCTCCTGTTCTGAGATGGTACCTGGGATTCAATCTGTGATGTGGGAAGCCTGCTAGCAGGACTCTCGTTTTGCTGAAAATCCCTTTTTTTTCCTTTTCACCCAATAAACCCTGCCCTTCTCACCCTTCAAAGTGTCTGCGAGCCTAATCTTTCATGGTCAGGTGACAAGGACTCTGATTTTAGCTGAACTAAGGAGAAAGTCTTTCAACACTGATATACAAACAACACAGCATTTCTGCACTCTCAGTTCAAGAGAAACACTACTGCATGATGTATAGTTTTGAGCCTCATTGAACTACTTCTGTTGAAGTGCATGCCACCAGCATGCCTTGGGGGATGCTATGAGAACCTTGACTCTTTTTAAAAATGTTGGCGATGACATTCACTGTCCACAGTGACAAGTCAGTGCCTCTTCTCAGGAATCATGAGTCTGTGAGTCACGGGTCACTGGACTCGCAGAACCAGAAAGAACAGGCTTCTCCTGCCTTTGCTTCGTTTTCATTTTATAGGCCCCAGAATTTTTGCAACAGATTGTGTTTCCCCTTTGTTGTGGCTGCTGGTAAATTTACAACCAAATTTGGGGCTCATCTCCAGCATTTGAATAGTGTCTTATGGTATTCATTATGTGTTATCAAACCTCTCTATTTATCCTATTTTCCTGATTTCATTTTCCCTTTGCTGCCATTTCCTCACCTTTATTTTCTCAATTTATCCCATTGTATGCACACAGATAGAAAGACAGATAAGATAAGTGGTCTCAATTCTCTTTCTAGAATGATTTGGAGATGCGAATAAATCAATAATACTCTTCATAACAACATCAATCATACTCACTCCAATAATGTGCTTTTTCTCCTGCTTGTTTAAAGTTTGTAATTGGACCTCTGAAAAACTGCTCAAGGCCCAATCTACTCCATTTTTAGGCATTTTCCAGGTAAGATATAACTTTTGCCCCAAAGGCCCTTACACCCTATAAACTAAAAATAAAATCCTAAGGCCCAAAATGACTGAATGAACCCCCTTCTTGGCCAAGGGGACCCAAGAGAAACTTGAAAAACTGAATTCCCAACCTTGACAAGAAGGGGAGGTTGGACACGCCTCATTATAGCATCCCCTTTGGAGTTTAGGCACAACTGACCAGCATTAACATTAAAACAGAAATCATAAGACTGACAACACAGAGTCTTTGTGGAAATAAAATACCAAATTCCATAGTGATTGTAAGAAATAAGAATAAATAAAAAGTTCCTCTTCAAAGCTTTCCTCTCAGTTCATTATGAATAAATAACAGTTTCTTCAAAGGTTAATTTACTTTAAAGCTTTTACTAATAATCTTAAAGTAGCTGTTAGTTATAATAAGTGTATTCCATATTCTTAGATTTTACACTTTTACCTAGATATTTGCCCTGACATGCCCGGACAAACCCAGGCAAGTCTTAGGTCAAAGCTTATTCCCTCTCCTTATTTGGAAATGTTATCACTTCTCTAAGCATTCCTCAAGTTACTTTCTCTTTTCCTTTGTTCTCTTCTGCCTTTACAAACTCTTTAGAAAATTCCCAAGTTTTCAGCCGATCGAGTCAAGCATAGAATGTGAGGTCCTATTCCGGCCAATGGAAACTGGACACAGCAGTAGGGAGATTGCATCAGGCTATGAAAGTTATAAATGTCCCTGTCTCCTTTGTTTAAGTGTGCTCTCGAGGCAAGACTGCCCAAGTTGTACCCTTCCTGCAGGACGTAAACAAGCCTTGCTGAGTGATCCATTACCTCAGTATAGATTTTCACGATGTTATAAACCCGTTTCCAACAGTGACTTTAGTATAGCGTCACATGATGGATAGCAGACCCTAAAGGAAATCAAAATATTTTACCCCAAAATATATTCTTTGACATATTTTGAAATGGCTTTTCAAAGTGATCTTTTGTGGAGGAAATTTGCATCCATAGAGAATCTTCATTAATGCAGACGGAACTTCCCTTTCCAGGCTTTTCCCAGATCTAGTAGAAATTAAATGAGATTTTGACATATTTAAGATCTAAAAGGAGACATTTACTGTCTATTTTCTCTGAAGGCTGCTAACTGGAGGCTTCAGCTACAGAACAAGAACCTTGGCCTCCACACCCTCTTTTATCTTAACTAAAACATTTCTTTCTACTGACTTCAAGTCTTTAAGCTTAACTCTTGCAACAACTGCCAATCAGAAAATTTTGAATCCACTTAATGACCTGACATCTGCCCCCTTCAAAATATCCCTTCTCTTTAGGCTGAACCAATGTATACCTTCTGCATATTGATTTATGATTTTACCTACAATTTCTTTCTTATTTACATAAAAAATGTCCTCTTTCTGGCTCCCTACTGCTAGATTTCAGTGCTTGCTCGGTGGGATGAAGACTCCAGCTGTGAAAGATGGGAAAGCTCTTCTTCAAAGTTTCTATCTTAGACTGCATCATAAGGAAAAGGAGTTACAATCTCTTGCTCTGTGGCCATTATCTGCTGTTAGCATAAACATATATCCATGTATATATATTCTCAAAATCAGCTACATCTTAAATCAGCTACCTAAACTCACTCTGGCATGTCTGAACAGAGCCGGGCAAGCTCCAAACCCTGGTGCATGCCCTTCCTTATTTGGAAACCCTCCTGATCTTCTCCTGACTAGCTTCCTCTTGCTCCTTGTCTTCTTTCTCCATATCTGTTCAGAAGAAAGTTTTTAGCCAATCATGTCAAGCAGAGAATGTGAGGTCCCATTCCGGCCAATGGAAACTGGACACAGCATTAGGGCGATTGCACCAGGTTATGAAAGTTAGAAACGTCCTTGTCTCCTTTGTTCAGGCGTGCTCTCATGGCAAGACTGCCGGTGAGTTGCACCCATCCTGCAGGAAGTAAACTAGCTTTGCTGAGCAATCCATTGTCTCAGTGTGGATTTTTCCCAACATTATAAACCTGTTTCCAATACTGTCTAAGGAGGGGAATGCTGTACAGGAAGTAGTGCTGTACAGAAGAAACTGAGGGTAACTATGGGTACTAAGTCTGTGGGAAAGGAAAAAGTAAAAGAGGGCAGCAAGATTGCGTGTATGAACGGCTGCTTGGATAGCCTTGGACAGAATTAGGGAAATCAAGAGGGGCAAAGGTTCTATGGCCACGGGCTGTTGATGCTAATAGCAAGTGACACAAAATCTGGAAAGGAAAGTGCACAGCTTCTAAGGTGAGCCCTTTGCTCACTCTCCCTCCACAGTGACAGTTGCTCTCAATGCATCTGACAGCAGCTTTGGCCACGAATTTTCAAACAGTGCAATCCATCACTTGGACACTGAGACAGGCCCTGCCTGGAGAATCACTGCCCTGGGGACTGAAGGGGTCTCACGCACAGGCATACAATGAGTTGGCAAGGAAAACAACTTGCCTAGAGGTGCTGCTGCCTTCCACTGTCCGGTCACATGCATTAATTCCTCACTGACAGCAGACAGTTATCCTGAATTAGAATACCTCCAAGTGGGCAACGCTGGGTGAGCAGCAACTGCAGACACAGAGCAGCTCGACAGAGAAATCTGGGCTCCAAGCTGAAGCAAGGCCTTGGCAACCTCAAGGACCCCTATGTTAACAAGGAACAGAAGCTATCAGAAAAAAAGTTCACACAAATAACTATGCCTGAGCTATTAAACATGTTTCTTAGATTAATGCTGCCAAACCAAATCAGAATGGCATTATGTGACTGCAGGGTAGTGGCTTACTGGGAAGAAATCAAACTAAAAATCAAAACAGCCTGGTAAAGGATCAGCCTCTGCTCAGATGCTGGGGTCTCTTGTCCTCTGTGGCTATGTGGGTGCCAGTTATCATCCTGGCAGAGAGAAAAAGAGGCAAAGACCAAGGCTGCTTTCAATGCCTGTCCTGCCCCTTTTTGTGACGGCTGCTCTTCCATCCAAAGCTTCCCTTTACCAGGGGACAGATGCAGCCAGGAATCCAGAGCAGCCAGGTTAAATGCCTTTACCTAGGAAGTTGGACAAATTCCTGAACACAGCTTTTAGAGATAATGTGGCAGCAGAACTTGCTCTGAGGGTCAAGGGAGCCATGGCCAGCATGAGAGATGCAGGTATTCTGAGAACAGTTGTCATTCTATGGCCTTTCTAATCAATATTCCTTAAATATTTATTCTACGTTTATTTAGAAGAGAAAATCATTTTCTATTATACAAATTGTACAGCTAATTTAAATTCAGAATATAAATTAAATTTTATCCAGGAAAATTGTTCAGAAACATGAAAAACAGAAAAAAAAATCTTTTAATATTTTTGGTTTCCACTTGAAAATCTTGTCAAAATTTTTCTTGCTTTCTGCACTATTATTTTTATTTCATACATCTTAAACGGATGGAACTATTCATGATTTGAATTTACATAATAAAATAAATCACCTATTCCTAGTAAATGACACTACTAGTTTCATAATATTAATAAATTTTAACTGGACCTCAATACAAAAGACTGTCAGTTGGCTTGTGACAGATTTGCGACTTTGCCCAAATTTAAGAATTTGAACAAAAGGACATAAAAACTGAACACAGTTGATGAAGTGTAATTAAGCCAGACATTCATGTATACAGTCAAGGCTGCAGCCAATATTACGTAAACCAAAGTTATTTGCAAGTTAAATTAATTGAGAAGCAGAGAAAGTGTGCTTGAAAGAGAGAGAGAGTTGGTCTTCAGAGAAGAAAATGAACAAATGTGTAGAGAAAGCTTGAGAAGGGAGTTCCCCAACCCTGTGGATGATGGCGAGAGTAGTCTCGATGTGCCACTTCCGCCCCTTTCTCCTCTTAAACCAATTACCTCCTTCCCAATCATTGCTTTTACTTTGAACTAGTCTGAGTATACTTCAGTTACTTATACCAGTGGGAAGTTTTAAGACTGGTGTGTGTGTGTGTGTGTGTGTGTGTGTGTGTGTGTCTTGAACAATCTCAGAATGTCAGGAAGATTTTTAAAGGAAGAAAGTGAGAGACAAGGCAACTCGATGGCCAAACATGTTTATTTACAAGAATAAGCCTGCGAGGGGTCCCAGTCAGGAATCTGGCTGAGACCCAGCTTACAAACTGAGGTTTTTATAATACAGTTTCTATAGGGGAGGGGTTGGGGAAGCACTCACAGGTTGGAACTGTAAGGGGCTGGAGAGGGATGTGGTAAGGAAAGGTCAGTCAGGCTTTGTTGCAGTCAGGGTTCTTATGCTCTGTTAAAGGTATGGGTGAGGTTGACCTCTGCTTTTTTTTTTTGAGAACACCGTCACCAACATAGGAAACACAGTCACCAAGGTAGAAAAATGGCATTGCTATTGATTGCTATTGTTAATTCTCACACAGAGGAGGAAACTTGGAAATCAGTTCAAGGGGAGGGGCTGGAAGATGGGTTTCCTAAGTCTTTGGAACAAATCAATCCAAGTGCTAAACAACACAAAGACAACATTTATGGAGCACCTACTAAGCACCAGGTGGGGGGGAGAGGTATAGTCCCTTAGGCCAGTGATGCCAGGAGCTCAAGCATTCTATTAATAATTAATAGCAATCAGTAATGGAAGGGAGAGCTTGACTCAATGGTAGTTCTGAGGCTGACAGGAGACTTTGGAGCATATGGCTGCATGAATATGCCACGGCCAATGCAGAAGCTATGCAGATGATGTGCCAAGGCTAAGCATAATGCATGAGGTTCCAGATGTCAGAAGGTGAGTAAGGGAGTCAGCTCAATTTTGATGGGGGTTCTCACTCTTCTTCAACTGGCTGCTACATCCATGTAGCAACAGAAAGAGGAAAAAATCACTCAGCAACACATAAAGACCTGATTGATCAGCTGTCCATTATGGAAACACTGGAAATGTCAGCTCTAAATCCTACTTCTTCTGGAGCATGAATTTCATAGCCTTTCAAGGCATTAATGTCAATGTCTATAAGGAAACAGACAAACATAGTCTTTGGCTAATATGTAAATTAAATACACTGGGTAGGATCTAGGGGAAACGTGCTCTTAGAGGGCTAGACAATAAGGGTGTATTGAAGTTGTAATGACTACTCTTTGAAGGATTCACAGATTTTTCCTGGGAAAGGCAAGACTTCTATGCAGTCCCTCCTGAGTTCAGCAGACCAGACATTCAGGCCTCACTGCAGAGTCAAAGGAAAAAAAATACAGCCTGACTAAGGCACTAGAAATGGGATCATTGACATTTTGTCAAGTTCGGCCTCTTACCCAAAATACAAACAAAACTTTGGTGGTTGTTCAGTGTGAAGAAACAGTTGCGGTGTGTTATCAAATCCTGCGAGAGACTAAAGCTTCAGATTAATCAATAACACAATCTGACTTCTGTCTGAGTGAATTAGGCCCAAGAGCTAGAAATCGTTCTGAAAATCAAGAGAAGGCTTCCACTGTATCAGGGATGAGCATGTTTCCATTGAATCTGGCCCTGTTAAGAAAAAGGCCTTGGTGACAACAAAGGTGTTTTCAGATCCAATATCATTGTTTTCCTCCTGATTCAACTCTTGGGGCAGGGAGTGGGATGGGAAACAAGTTTATTAAGCTTTGCACATAAAAGTATACCTTCAGAAACATAAAACATCATTTTTAATACAGCACTTTATAAACTAAATAGCCCTCCAACCCCAACTTTTAACAAGCGGTCTGCCTTTAATATTTGAAAACCAAAATTGCTTTTTGTTTTAATCGATGAAAAGCAAGCTTTAGCTTATAAATGGATTTTTCCCAGAATTCTTTATAAACCACCAAAAGTGGATATTTATAATGGAAGTCCACATGGATCTTCATAAAACTAATTCTGGTGAGGCAATTCCCTTCAGGCAGCAGTAGGCATTGTTCTCTTCAGCTCCTGTATAATTAATACCAAGATACAAATATATTCCTATCTATTTCAGGGGGTGCAGAACTGGTGAGAAAAAAAAGCAGGGGAGATGATGCTAGTGCCAAATGAATTTTCTAATACATTTCCCCACTAGAGGGAAAGATAAATTAAATGTGCAATAAAAATTTAATAGCGAACAGTGATTGCACTATAGGAACCCTGATAGAAATAAGCATAATGGCATAATAAATTTTCTTGTGTGAGAAATGATTATTTGGAGCTTTAAGCTTTGACAATTCTTGTAAATCTTATCCATTTGTTAGCAATTAATAACATTAGATTGCTTCACATCTCCCTAGATAAACATCAGCAATCTTTCAAATCATTGTTGAAGAAATGCATAATCTACTTCACACCATCATAGAGTTTTCTAAAATTTCTGAGATATTAAAAAGCACTGTTCCAGGAGAAATAAAAGCAATTTGATCTTTACTACTGATATAAATAAATCAACAAATATTTGTTAAACCCAATTTTGTGTTTAGCAGACGTAGCTAGCTGTCCATCAAAATCCATTTTTGTATTTTATAGTATAAATCTGTGCCTGGGAAGTGTTCGCCCAGGATAGGACTCCATCACATCCCCAGTCTCCTATGCCTCTAGTGTGGCCATATGACTCATCTCTCCAATAACACTGACTGGAAATGATGTTTGCATTTGTAAGCCAAGTTTTAAGAATAGGACCACTTGGCTCTTCAGGCTCTTTAAGCTTCTCCAAGCTCAATGTAGAAAACAACAAAATCCTAAGATAGGAACAACCACACATCGAGAGGAGCTGGCTCTGAGTCTACATGTGGAGAAAAGCTGTTCGTTAACAGGAACAAGAATGCCAGCCTTGGTTAAGTGAGTAAGATCTAGACTTCTGTTGCATTTCAGTCGTTACAAATAGGTGGATCTATTTGTCACAGTATGTTTGCCCAGTCTGACTAATGAATAGCATTCTTACCGACTTCATGAGATACATAAAGAAGTGAAAGATATTGCACTTCTTACAAAAAATGGCTTTACTCTGGTTAAAGAAACAAA
Organism: Cacajao melanocephalus; assembly: GCA_963573385.1. Lineage (NCBI taxonomy): Eukaryota > Metazoa > Chordata > Mammalia > Primates > Pitheciidae > Cacajao > Cacajao melanocephalus. The sequence continues at coordinate 29,862 of CAUYLG010053830.1, read as the reverse complement.
TAATACATGCAAGAAAAGTAAAATATCACAAAAATAAGAAACAATAGTTTAAAAGATGCCAGAGGATAGTGCAAGACTAAATTCACAATTAACTGGCACTGGCACACAATACTAGGAGTTTAAAGGTAAAACCTAAATATGCATTTGAAAACTATCCATAGAAACATGGTGGGTTCTACTGGTGAGAGCTTCAAGCCATGCTGCTAATAATAATCAAATCATTTTCTGGGAAATTCTTCATTTGAATGAATAAACCTAAAGCTCCTCGTATCCTTAACTCCTTTAGATATTAATACAGTTTGTGTATTTGCACCCAAATCTCATGTTGAATTTTAATCCCCAGTACTGAAAGTGGGTCCCAGTGGGAGGTGACTGGATCATGGAAGTAAATTACTCATAAATGGTCCAGCACTAACCCCTTGGTGCTGTCCTCTGATAGTGAGTTCTCGTGAACTCACTGGTTATGTAAAAGTGTGTGGCATGCCTCCACTTCTCTCTCTTGCCTCTGCTTTCACCACGTGATGTGCCTGTCCCCCCACCCTTCACCTTCCGCCATGATTGTAAGATTCCTGAGGCCTCCCTAGAAGCTGAGCAGATGCCAGCATCATGCTTCTCATAAAGGCTGCAAAACTGTGAGCCAATTAAACCTCTTCTTATAAATTACAGTTTCAGATATTTCTGTATAGCAATGCAAAATCAGCCTAATACATATCTTTTCCAGGATCTCTGATTTGCCCACAGTTGTAAGCTTACTTATTCTTGTAATGACTACTTTTGACCTGATTTGACCATTTATGTTCTAATTTTGTTCTTGTTTCCTTAAAACGCCACCTTATGATCAATCTTTTTCCTTTCTGTGTAAAATGATTTCTATTTTACTGATTCCATTTTATTCAGGAAGTAAGTTTGTATATTCTAGCTAAAAGAGACTCAGTTCAAATTTCAGCTCAGATTGGAAGAGTTCCAGAAATAATCATGATGTATCCATATTATTTTTAAAGCTACTTATTAAGTGTTACAGTTTGCTAGACACAGAGGATGTAATGATGAGCACAATGTAGTCCATGGCCTTTGGTTCTTACATTCTAATGAGACTTCCTCTAAAAGAGGAGGTCATATCATAGACAGGAAGAACTAGATACATGAAGTCTGTAAGCCTGGAGATGACTCAGTGGTCAAAAAATAACTCTCTTCTTTAAAGATTTAAAGGTTTTATTTTTTTACTAGGGAATAGAGATAAAACTTATTTGTCATGGCTTTTGCTCACTGATGTGGACAGTGGGCACTGTTAGTCACTCAAAAAATACATTTTGAATAAATGAATGAATGAATGTCATCTTGAGCCTAGGAACTTGAATCAATTCCAGATATTTTTCATTTGCTGTAAGAAATGGTGCTTAATTTGGTCACCCACTTGCTGTGACCTTCAGAAAAAAAAAAAAGGTACTTAATCTAAGAACCAGGACCACTGGTAATAGCAATAAGAAGGAGGGCTTGGGTTTGGCATAAGGATGCAATTTCTAAAGTTCAGAGTGTTCAAATATACATGGTCTTACTTTCTGAAAGGAATTAAGAGGTTTCAGGCATAGTGGACTAAATGACAAAGATTTTGCAGGGAAGACATTCAGACATTGGAGGTTCTCAGACAAGGGCTCAAGATATTTTGAGCTCTTCAGTGGAAATGTGGGGTGGTTGGGAATTAGCAAAGCAAAGGCCCTAGGGTTCCTAGGGGATAGGATAAGGGAAAGAGCTAGACAGGAACCGGGACCCCATAAATAGTCCACAGGGTAGAACCAGACTCCCAGAAAAAAACGAATGAATTTAATTAAAGGAGAGAAACTTCACTGGAGGCTCTGTCGTGTTGAGTGGGCCACCCAGAAAATGGTGTGCTTGGGATCACACAGATACTGAGAACTCATCCCTCAGCCCTGAATACGAAGTCCTTTTGGCCATGAAAAGTCAGTGCATTTGTTTTAGAGGAAACCAAGGCTTTTGGCAGTCCTGGTGGTAACACTTGACACTGCGCTGAAAGTTTCACTTAATTCTGTGCTCCGTCAGATAGAGGTAGTAAAAAATGAAGGGTCTTCTGGAATGCTTAATAGCTCTGTGACTCTGGGAAGTCCACTCTGACCTTCAGGTTCGTTGGCCAAAGGAGGATAACAACATGAAGCTGGGAGGGTGACGTAAGAATTAAACAAGAATTGGTTCTGAGAACATAGCTTGCTTTCTCATCTATGCTAGGAGCCTAATCAATGTAGTTCTCCTTTTTTTTCCCTTCTAGCCTTGAACTTTTTAAATTCTTTCTCCATGAGAAGCTTCAAAATCGTTTTATTTTCAGGCCAGGTGCATGGCTCATGACTGTAATCCCAGCACCTTGGGAAGCTGAGGCGAGTGGATCACCTGAGGTCAGGAGTTCGAGACCAGCCTGGCCAACATGGTGAAACCCCGTCTCTACAAATTTAGCCAGGGGTGATGGTGCACACCTCTAGTCCCAGCTACTCAGGAGGCTGAGATAGGAAAATCGCTTGAATTTTTTTATTTTCATTTCCTCTTGGGAACCTCTAATTTATCATTTGAGAAAGGCAAGTGGCATTTATAGATCCATGAAACTGGAATGTGTTGTGTAAACTAAGATGAAGGCAAAGCCAGGGCTTTCGGTTGCCCCTGCAGGATCCCAGTAACCCACTCTGGCTATTTTGTAAACCCAACTAATTTTTCTCCATGTCTGCTAGTGTTAACCTAAATTAAGATGTGATGCATTCTAGAAGTTCATTGGCATTTGAAGGGTCCCCTCTAAACTGTATCTAAATCACCTAGAATTGAGTCAGCATTAGAGAAAAGACAAACATGTAATTTTACATTTAATTCAGAATGTGGCAGAAAAGCTGAAGTTGTCATGTGTTTTTTTCTGCATCCTGAAAATCTCTTATTCCACAAGCATAATTCTCTTCTCGCCAGGAGTCACCATGCTTGCATCAAATAAAAGTGTGTTGGCATTACAGCAATCAAAGCAGGACCAAATACACCCTTCAATCTTCATGTTCCTTTCAAACCAAACAAAATATGGCCCTATGCACATCTGTCCCAGATAAGGCATTCCCATGGGAGTGGGGATAAAAGGTCCTAATGCATTTTCAATTTACAAAGTAACTTTCCCTATATTTAGATCAGCCAGTTTATATCTGAGATCAAAAATTCAAAAGAATCTGGCGTCTTTCCTCCCTAGCACGATTATGTTTTTCAAAGAATTCTGTTCTCAAAAATTTTTACCCTTCTCTCAGAAATAGGCTCTCTGGTTGGGATTCAGCTATATAAATGTTTCTTTATTTTCATACTTACAAACTGTCTAATTCACTTTGTCAGTGCACAGTTTTGCTTTTTAAAGGGTCTGTTTATGATGCATACAACAAAACCAAGTAATCATGTTGTCATCCAATATTAGAAAAATGATCAGTGGTGCTCGTAATAATCATTTCAGGCCACATAAAACCAAAATAATGCCTTATATTCCATCCAAGACTATCAGATCTGTTTATGTTTATATATTTTATTCCATAATAATTCCTTGATATGTGGGTAAGTCGTTTGTCTGAAATACACTTTAATGTGCATTAGGTGGGCTTTTTTTTTAGACAGTCACATAAGGAGGGCAGGGGCAGGATTAGAAAACATTAAAAGACTTGGAGAAAGCTCTAAAATAAACATAGGGCATCAAAGAGAAATAGAGTGTTTAAAAGCAAGGATGAGGAAAAGAAGATAATCACATAAAAATAATGTTCATTTCTCCATATTGGTGGTCACAAGTGACCCAAGTGCTAAGCACCACAGAAAGATTTTTACAAAGTAGATAACATGATATTTCTGAATTAGAGGTTTGGGATGTAGTTCATGTTAAGTGGTTAGTTCAGGCTTTCAAGCAGTTTTCACTTTGAAATCAGAGTCATTTCTGAAATCCTATGAGAATTCAGTTTTTAATTTCCTAAGAAATAACTGATTTGCCTGAAAATCAAACATATTGGAAGTGAAAAGGGCAGATTTTTAGATAAAATCATGTTACAGTTGATTCTGTGAACAGCTGTATTCTTTCTGGTTGTAAATACAACTCAAAACTCCTCATGCTGGCCAAGCGCGGTGGCTCACGCCTGTAATCCCAGCACTTTGGGAGGCCGAAGCAGGTAGGTAGATCACCTGAGATCAGGAATTCGAAACCAGCCTGGCCAACATGGTAAAACCCTGTCTCTACTAAAAATACAAAAAATTAGCCAGGCACGGTGGCAGGCACCTGTAATCCCAGAAACTCAGGAGGCTTAGGCAGGAGAATCACTTGAACCCAGGAGGCAGAGGTTGCAATAAGCTGAGATCACGCCATTGCACTCTAGTCTGGGCAACAAGAGCGAAACTCCATCTCAAAAACAACAACAACAACGAAACTCCTTGTGCTGTGCTGAAGTCTTGGTTGAGAGAGAATTGCAGACATCAGGGCATGCTGGAGCCCTACCTCGCTGGGCACTGAGCACAATCAACACAACAAGCAGAGAAGGGAGGCAGCAGGTAAGAGCAGAAATGTGCCTGCTGAGTTGCCCCTCACCCTTGACTGTGGGCAGTGGACAGGGGTCATGCAGGTGTACACAAAAGCACAGACAGCTTCCCAGATGGAATGGAGACTTAGAGATGCCTAAATAATAGATTCTTGTCAAATAAACTAACAGCATCCAGAGGACAGAGGACAAGGAAACAAAGACTAAACAGATGTGGAGGCTGAAGAATTGGCTTCAGAAGAGAATTCTGTGGGGCACCAGCAGGCACCTTAGGACCTTTCCTTGGATTTACACAGATTTGCAGAAATAGAAGTGACATGTCCAAACCACCAATTTCGTTACTATTCGTTGTATGTGCTTACGTGAACTGAGGACTGTGGGTACATGGTTATCACAACGGGGCTGTGGGACACGATTGGTGGAAAGACACCAACAGCCACTGATAAAGATGCAAAAGTTATATCTGAACTGAAATTTTAAAATTTATAGAAATAGTTATTGACAGAGGGAACATAGCATCCTCTCAGATGGAAGTAAAGGCTCCCCAGGTCTACAGTCTTGCATGGAGGTGCAAGTACTCTATCACACACTGTGTGACCGTTTCACCAAGTGCAAGGAGCTCACTCCTGCCATCCACATGGTACTAGTGTGTATTGGGAGGGAATTTATTATAATCTCCTGTCCCCTCCCCATATCTCTGATCTGGAGATTCTTGTTCAGTCTGCTGTTCACCACATACAAGAAACTGCTACGAAACCACTCAAGTAAGCATTTGATTGGATAAATCCAAGACCTTGTCCAAATACAAAGAATCCCTTAGGAGGTCCAAAGACCAGGCTTGTTTTAGGTCCATTTCTGCAGAGGACATTGTTTACAAGTTTACTCTAAAAAGCTGAAGTTGGTATTTCCAATCCAGACTATTCTGGAAATGATGACTTCTGGGGAAGGTTCTGTTTGAAGATTTCATTAGAAGTTTCATCCAATCTTCAGTTTGATTACTTTTAGGCCTGAACTGACTTCTGGTATCCCCAGCTGAGCTAGGCTAGCTGGCAAGTGGAGGCCTAATAACAGATCCACTTTCAATCAAAAAGTCATTCCTGTGCTTGTTAAATACTGAATGTGTGACTCATGTTATTTATTTAATCTTTAATAATGCTTACTGTACATCTCCATTTCTGGGGTCTGTGGCTAAAGTTTAGGAATCAGTCCACTTGATTATGAGTTCAGAGACCAGACCCAGATTTAGTCCTACTACCAATGCTACCAGCAAATCAGTAAGTTAAGTAGCTTCACATCTCAAGTGACTTTCTTCATCTATAAAATAAGGCAATAGATCTTTTGTAGTTCATGAGCATGATAATTGGGTGTTCAGGCATGTGTGTCAGATGTGCCACCCTTGAACCTGCACATTACCCATCTGACCTGAAGAAAAAAAATTAAGTGAAAAAGATTTAAAAATTAAATTAAATTAAAATAAAAAGGCACTTGGACTAGGTTAACATTTATCCAAGATTTTCCTAAAGTTTCTCACTGAGCTCACCTGAGGTGGTTATAGAGAAATAAATCTTTGTGAAATCATTCCCGACTCAGATTCACAACCTTTGGGGAAAGGATCTGGAATATTTCACTTGTAGCAAATTCCCCTAAGAGACACTGAAACATCAGGTCATTTCTGAGGCTTCATCAATCTTTGACATTACATGAGGACAAGGACAAAGTAACATCTCTATTGATCTGACTTGACTATATGAAGAAGGTTAATTCCAGCAATTTGGCCCAAATGTGTTAGGTCACCTCCACAGTGCTTTCTTTACATCAGGTGATTGAGTCATCAAGCATAGAGATACTGTAATTATTGAAGAAGCTCAGAATTTTGAGCTAAGGTGGCCTGGATTCAAATCCTGCCTCATTTATGCTCCAATTCTCTTCCTTCCTGATTCCCTGAGCCTCCATTTCCCAATCTGTTAAGTGTGTGTGGTGATAACAATGCCTATGTCTTAGGCAGTACCATCATAAATGTTTCTACAAAAGAGAACGTAGGAGAGGTAATTGTAAGTGCAGGATAGGGTAGGAAGTGCAGGGTGGAGAATGGGATGGAGGAATGATCTTGAAACTTCATTTGCCTAAGAAGGTCCATGTGAGATGGTTTTGGCAAAGGTAGGAGGATGGGAACTGATGGAAATATACTACCACTACTAGTGATTATTATGAAGATTAATAAGAAAATATGGACTTTTTTCATATATTTTCTGACACAATGGTCAATGAGTAACAGCTCTTATTAAGTTGAATCATATGAAATGCTAATATTCAACTATTTGTGACTGTCTAAATGGCAGTTCCATATATTTCAAAATAATATAATTTAATACTGAAATCCCAGTATGACACAATGAGTTCATTTTTTCCAAATTATTCATGTCCTTTTAAAAAAAAAGTGAGAGAGGTATCACTGAATATGTAATTTTTTTTCTTCTATAATAATTTTTTCTTTTAATGAAAATTCAAAAGGCTTCACCTCAAGTCACATTACAATCATTTTTCTAAGTAATGATATGATAAGAAGTAAGGCAGCAGGTGGGAGTTGTGATAGAAAACACCCAGGAGGACATCAGATGAGGGATTTCTATGCCTTGTTCTAACTATTATGATAACAGCTGTCCTTCTTGTAGAGCACACCCTGTTCTTTGTGACTTTAATGATGACCTGAACTCCTAATCAAGTGTTAATGTGGCTCACAGACACCACTGGGTGCTTAAGAAGTCACAGACTCTCTGTCTGTTGGTAATGGATGGCTCTGCACTTCCTTCCCTTAGAGGCCATCTTATAAACAAGAACTAGTCATATAGGGTATAAAAATAATTAATGGTCTTAACTGAACTATTAAAATTATGTTACTAACCAGATGAGATATCAATCTAATTTAATTTGCTAATTTCGTATTCACATTTTATCTAATAGCTGAAATGAAGAATAAATCATGTTGACTCTCATGTTTATGCTTCATGTTTTTAAACCTCTTGGGTGTGGATGTCTCTATTGAAATTTATTTCCTGTTAGTTCTCATAGAATATCTGGAGAGCTTGCTAAAAGGGAAAATGGAACCGTAAGATTTTCTAAGCCATGACTACTCACTCTGAGCATCTCACCTAGCAAACTTAACATTTATTGCTACCTGAGTCCAAACACTCAAGATGTCACTTAAAAATATGAGAACCCAGACTGGGAAAATAAGCCTACATATTTTATTAGAAACCCAGAATTACAAAGAAATCAGGTCTGACTAAACACATCCATTATGACTATTGGTCTATACTGATTGATTAATTCAATCATTCTATCTCTCCGGTGGCAGGAGAAAGCATAGAAGAAAAGCATTCTTTCAAAAATAAATTAGTGAGGCTTTTCTTGTGTATTTCATATTTGTTTTGTTAGTGGTGGTGTTTAATTGAAAGAAGATGAAAGGAAGAGAGAAATTTGTACCTAAATTTTTCCCCAGCTCCGTCTCTGACTTGATCTCTGGGCCAATCCTTGGCAACCCCTAGGAGATTCTATTTCTGTGTCTCTCTGGGTCTGATGTGAGGAAAGAATGCTGAACTGAGGACTAATAATAATGGACTTGGGACAGTAGTGACCCAAGCTCTCAAACTGCCTTTGATTTGAACTAGTGTGATATATTAAAGCATCATGATAGGGTAAAGAACATACACTATAGGAAAGACAACAAGAGATAAATAAACAAAGGAACCCTGAGTTCCAGTCCTGGTTCAGCTTCTCACATAAGACCAGGAAAGTGAGAAAAAGAAAAAAAAAAAAACCTTAAAAGAAAGCCAAGGAAGCACACTAGCCAGGCTGAGACTGAGCAGCAACTCTTAAGGCAATGATATGGAAGTCTTGGCACATTCAGGGACCTGACAAGAGGATGTGTTGGGATGGTCTCATGGAGTTCATGGAGTGTGGGATTTTCATGGCTAGAACAGCAGGATTCAGGAGGCTAAAGCAGGGGTCAGTAAAATACAAGAACCAAACATCGAATCTGGCCCCACCCCTTTGTTTGCATGTTATCTATGCTGCTTTCGTGCAACAACAGTAGAATTGAATCAAGTAGTTGCAACAGAGACCATGTGGCCCACAAAACTGAAAATGCTTATTATCTGACACTTTACAGAAGTTCGCTAATCCCTAGGTTAGAATAATTCAGATCAGAATATCACAACAAAAGCAGGAAATTGGGAATGAACATACTACATTAAAAGACAAAAAGGACAGCAATCTGCCCTAAACGGAAACTCCTAGAAGTAAGGAGTGGGGAGTCAGGAGTGTTGCCTTGCAAAGTTCATACTATGGAGTCTTGATGACCAGATAAAAGAATTTTCACTTCATTCTCTAGGTAGTAGAAAAAAGAGCCACTTAAAGGTTTTTTACTAGTAAGAATAACAGTGATGTTTTAATTTAATTACTGTATGTGAAATGAGCTAAACAGGAAATCTCAAGAAAAATGACCCTCAGTGTACATAATGGAGAAAACTCGAAATGAACCAACACAGGTACAGAACTAGGATTCCCTACACCTCAGTCCAGTTCAAAGATTGTTGTGTCTTTGTAAAAGTGAAACATTTATCAATATATGTTTTTAAGGTGAATCATCTAGGTTTTCCTAGTCCAGGCATTTTTCTTTTTCCTAGCTTATTTTTCCTACTTATATCCCTTAACATCTTGCATATGCCTTGGCTAGTTGTGATCAGTTCTTGAAACTGAAAAAGCAGACATCTGTTGCTGAGTGTTGGTCACTGCTCACTAACCTGCCTGTAAGTTAATAATGACAGGCTATCACTGAATAATAACTGTTACTTTCTTTCTAATGTCCCTGAAGCATTATTAAATGCGGCACTTACAGCCCCCTTATATGCAATTTACCTCTGTAAAAGGTCATCTGCAAATATAGTACTTAAAAATATGCCACAAGGAACTGTCCGATTACATGCTGAGCTATTCATTACCAGCACAGGCCTAGACAGAATACATCCCATTTTAGATTTATCCACTACCTCTTAAAACTGGCAGTGGAGTCTTCTTTGATGCATCTTCACAGCAGGAAATATCCTGTCTCCCTCACTTTTCTGAATGTTGTAAGCCATGCCTTGGCTCAGGAATGCTAATAAGTCAAAGGCTAAAGCAGGTGATGCTTACCCTCAATCAGTCCCATTGCTCTTTCTGAACCCTGAAAGATAACAAGGGTCTTCATGCTTCCCCTGGACTCCCCAGGCCCACCTATCCTAACCATATTTTAGTGTTGTCCTTTCAGCAGTATCTTATGCTCTGAACTTTCCTGAATTCCTGCTCTCCCCGCAAAACCAACATGTTAAGGAGGTTCCAGGTTAAGATGGTGGATTAAAAATACAAATTTAATTTTATATCCTTTGTATTAGTCAGCTCAGGGTGCTATAACAAAATCTCATAGACTGGTAGCTTAAACAACAGCCATTCATTTCTCACAGTCCTGGATAGACTGTGAGGCTGGGAAGTCCAAGATCAAGGTGCTGGAAATTTAGTTGCTACTGAGGACCTCTTCCTGGCTTATAGATAGCAGTAGTCTTTGCACTGTATGCTCACATGAAGACAGTGAGTCTTGGTTTTCCTTCCTCATTTTATAAGGACATTATAATTCCATCATTGGGATCTCATCCTAATGAACTCATCCAAACCTAATTACCTCCCAATGTTCCCACCTCCAAATACTGTCACCCTGGAGGTTAGAATGTCAACATAAGAATTTAGGCAAGACAAACATTCAGTCAAAATACCTTCTTCAAACATCTCTAAATTTAAAACAAAAGGATAAAAAGATATGTAACCACAAAAAGAATGAAAATAGAAAAAAGTAGCAAAAGTATTTTGGAATCTGGAAAGAAAATAAATGAAAGACAACAAAGTACTGAGTCTATAGTGAAGAAAGTAAAGAATCAACCTAATTTATACCATATAATCCTCAAAAGTCCCAGGAACTGACAGCACCAGATATTTATGAAGTTAGCAGTAAAGTGGGCCACTTAAAATGAGGAAGAATCAAATAAAAAAGCAATCATGTCTCTAAATATGATTTTCAACTCCAGGTCATTCAATCACGGCCCCTCGCAAACCAAGTAGAAATCTGGAGACCATTTTTTTCTATAAAAAGGATAAAAGAGAGTGTGATGGTTAATTCTGAAGCAATGAAGCAAGAACAAGATGTTCTAAGAAAGAAAATTTAGAATACAAATTAGAGCAACTCTTAGAAATAAAAAGCATGGTGGCAGAAATAAAACCATATAAAGAGATAAAATATAAACTTGAAGAAATTTCCAGAAAATAGAGTACAAACATAAAACTAAGAAACAAGAGATGAGAAAGCTGAAGATCCACACAAGAAAAACAAATTTAAATTATAACCATGCCTGCAAGATAAGTGGACAAGGAGGAATCATGAATAAACTAGTTCAAAAAATTCCCAAAATTAAAAGACAGTTTAATATAGAAAAGTCTTACAAGGTCAGCTGTGGTGGCTCATGCCTGTAATCCCAGCACTTTGGGAGGCTGAGGTGGGTAGATCACTTGAGGCCAGGAGTTTGAGGCCAGCCTGGACAACATGGCAAAACCCTGTCTCTACTGCAAACAGAAAAAATTAGCTGAGTGTGGCGGCACCCACCTGTAACCCTAGCTACACCAGAGGCTGAGGCATGAGAATCTCTTGAACTCAGGAGGCAGAGGTTGCAGTGAGCTGAGATCATGCCAATGCACTCCAGCCTTAGCAACAGAGTGAGATTCTGTCTCAAAAAAAAAAAGAAAGAAAGAAAGGAAAGAAAAGTCTCACAAAAGCCCAGCAAAATAAGTAATAAGCCAAGGCATAATATTGTGACAATTTAGCTTATTGGAGACATTAGAAGATTTTAAACACTTCAAGATAAAAGGAAACAAAGACAAGTGTCTTCTGAGTTATCAAAAGTGACACTGGAAGCTGTATTAATGCTTTCAAAAGTCTGAAGAAAAACGATCTCCAGGGTAGAATTTAATACCCAGCTAAACTATTAATCAAGAATAAAAATAAATTGAAAATATGTTGTAACTAGGAAGATCCCAAGTTGTTTATCTCCTATACACACATTTCTCTGAAAACTACTGGAAGTTTTCATGAAAATGAGGAAAGAAACTAAGAAGCAAAGAAAATGACTAAAATGGTGGCAACAAAGGATCCCAGAATAACTTCTGTGTACCAAATGCAGAAAGCAACCAATCCAGATTGAAGCAAGTTAAAAAATGTGTGGCCAGGAAGAAGTCAGGGCCTCATATTGACAGCCAGCTTTTCCTCCAGAGTAAAGTGTTAGGTATACTGAAATTAAGGAAACAATCACTTTATTGGTGACATGCGTCATGATGACAGTGAATGGCTAATACTAAATGATAAGATAATAAAGAATTATGTTCCTATCAGAAACATTCACATTAAAGCCTAGTGTCTCTGCTTTATTTAGTGTCCTGGCAAGAGCTATATAGCCTTGCTATAAATTATAATGGAGAAAAATACATAAATCCTTGTAGATAAAAGAAATTCTCCTATGTACATGGTTGCTTATATATGCATGGAATATTTCTGAGAGATTCCTCACAAGCTGGTAGAAATATTTACTGGTGGCTAGGTGAGGAAAAGTTGACTGAAGCTTAATTTTCACAATTTAACCCTTTGATCCTTTTAAAAATATATATGTTCTTCTATTGCCAACTACAGAATAAAATAAAATATATTTCCTAAAAATTATTATAAATACATGTACTTTGGCTCCAGTTATTTGCTTCTAGGATTTATCTAACAAATATTCCTAAACATGTACATGATGACATGGATGGGAGATTATTCATTGAAACATTATTTGTAATACCAAAAGACTGGCAGAAATAAAAATAATCATCAATAGACCAAGAGTGAAATAAAAGTAAAGCATTACTGAAAGAAATGAGAGCAGCATATAAGTAACCTCAATAAATGTCAATGAATTAAACACCAATTTCCAACAAACATGACAAGATGCTCAATGACATTAATTAGGGAAATATAGAGTGAAATATCAATGAGATACATTTTCGTAACTATCAGATTGACAGAGATTTATAATATAATATATTCATTATGAGATGAAGAAACAGAAACTCTGATTTTACCTGAGGTTGCCAATCTTATGTTGTCAGAATCTATACATACACATATTTCCAGCGAGGGCATTTAATACTATTCAACATGGGATGTCAAAAATGCCCAGTCATCTTCCCATGAATCCCTCAGAAACCTTTGACCTTCGCCATTCCCAGAAGTCCCTCTGGAAATGCCAGGAGCCCTCCTCACTCTCTGTGCCCTTTGGCTCCCCTGCATCTTGTCCTGAAACACTGAGCCTCATGCACAACTCACAGCCCTGATCCCTGATGGTTCATCTGCTCTTTTCTTCATTCTTTTGGCATTTGAACTTTTTCTTGCTCCTCATTTTTAATTAGTGAAATCTACTGCATATTGTGCACTACAGTTTTGGTTTGTATGTGTCCACCTTCAGTGCTTGCTTTGCTATGACTTTTCTAATTCTGCGCTTGGTGCTTATAGATGACAGCAGCTTAACAATGGAGTTTGAAGGAGACGAAGTGAGAAGGAGAGAGAATGCTGAGATCTAACATTTATGGAGCTGTAACCACATATCTGTCATCATATGAAATTTATTTCATCCTTCAAATAACTTTGAAAGGAAGATAATATTATATCTCCCCTTCTACAGTTGAAGAAACAGGTACTTATTTTTTTTTCTTTGTTTTCTCTTTAATTGTGTGATTTATTGGGCAGGAGGACAAAGAGGATTCTGAGCAAGCGCAACATTTCTCAGTCAGCAGTTTATGAGATTGTACTTGAAGAAAAAGGAAAACACTTTCGTAGTTAAACACAATTTACACAACCTGGCCCCCTTCACCATCACATCTCTAACCTTTCTCCTATCTTTCTTCCCATCCTGGATCTATCAGCTGTGCTGGCCATCTTGGTTTCCTCACATGCTCTACAAATGTCCCTTTCTCAGGGCCTTTGCACTTGTTGCTTCCCCTACCTAAATGCCTTTTCCCCCAGGTCTCCTTCACTCAATTCCTTCAGGTTTTTTCTCAAACATCACCCTAGAGGTAACCACTCAACTTAAAATGGCAACTCCTGCAGTGTATGGTGGCACCTATCCATAGTCTCAGCTATTTGGGAGGCTGAAGTGGGAGGACTGTTTGAGCCCAGGAGTTTGAGGCTGCAGAGAACCATGATTGCACCACTGCCCTCCAACCTTGTGACAGAGTGAGACCCTGTCTCAAAAATTTTCTTAAATGGGGATTCCTCTTCAGAGCCTTCCTATCCTCCCTTTATGTTTCTCCACTGTACTAATCATGATTTGATACATCAGATTTTAATTTATTTATTGTGCATTCACTGTCTTTCCCACTAGAATGTAAATTCCACAGGACAGAGACTTTTATCTAACTGTTCACTCTCTGTACCTAGACCATTTCCTGGCATATTATAATGTTTCATTAATATTTATTGAATAAAGCGAATTAATAAAGTTGAGGAAATTTTGATTTCCTCAAAGTCAGCCAGGTTTTTTTATCTGCAAGAGGAAGAGCCTTTAGTATTCCTCTTAGTATTTTCAATCACCAAGAATAGAATCTACCATGCACACTTCCCCAAACTCATGTGAACATACAACCTTCTTTCCATGGAGCAAGTTGCAAGTGCTTGTGCTCACACTTTGGGAAATGCTTCTTTAGGCTTTCAAGCACTTACACATAAATGGAAACAGAATTGTAAGTGCAGATTTTGATAAAAAGTAAAAAGGGGAGGATACTAGAATCCAGTGTGTCTCAAGTAAAGTGAGAGAGACAGCCATTTCACTCAAGCATTCATTTATTTGTTCCGCAAATATTTCTTGAGTGCATCTGATGGGCCACACACCCTTCAGACATAGGAACTAGGTAGAGATCGACAGTAGCTGAGGTCTCAGCTTGACAAAGCTGGCTTTGCTGACTGCTTTTAATCATACAAAATTTAGAAGAATATCATTCCAAGCCCGTGCCCCTCTCCTTTGAAGACTTTTCTTTCTGATTAGAAAGATACAGAAATGTAATTAACCTCTGGATGAGGGTGCTGCATGCAAATTTGTGAGCCAACTGAAGGTATGCATTTCTCATCGGCTCTGATTTAATCCCTTCAGGATCCACATCATAATCAATATCCTGCCAGCCAGAAGGTATGACTGAATGAACCCAGACAAGCACCATTGACAGGCTTGCACTCTTTTATCATGTCTCCTTTTGGAAGCAAGGGAAAGGATCATAGTGCAAAAGGGAGGAGGCTGGCTGGAAGATGAATTGGCAGGAGGTTGCTTTATCATCTCCAGGAGCGAATACAAATAAATAATTAATTTCATTTTGGGAAAAAAAAAAAGATCCTCTCTTCCTGATAAACAGAACAGGACAACAACACATTGTCTGGTGAGTTATGGTGGCTAAAATCTCACTCTGAAAATTATTTGTCATGGCAACGGGTGAGTGTCACCCCTGAAGCCAGCAGCCTGAAGCAGATAGATTTTTTCAGTTATCTAATTTTCACAATGAATGAACTCTGGTTATAGGAAATCCATAGGTGGTTGGCAGTGGGAAATGGCGCCTGTGACAAGTTCAGAGCTGGTAGATCTACATTCTCTCTCAAAATATAGAACAGGATTGTAATTTTCTGCAAATGTTCATAGAAGTAAAAGGAAGAAGAACAAGAGAAAGAGGGAAACTCATAAAATTTCACTTTTTGTCGAAACTCCTGGCTCTGCATTTTCTTTCCAAATTGTCCGCTCTTTGCCTGGTTCACTGGAAGCTACAGGTAGGCCTGTGCTCTCACTGTCTGTCTCCCTCTTCTCTCTGTGCCTCTCATGGTGCTTTGAAAGTTATACACATGTGGCCAGAAAATGTCTGCCTTGGCCTCAATGAACTCCTTGCTCTCGATGGAAACTTCTATTTTGCAAATTAAACTTCACATTAAATGTTTGGTAAAATTGTGCATAAAGCTCTATACCAAACCAAAAATTTGGTTACTCTTCATTTGGATAACCTCTCCTCTTTGTGCCTTGTGACATAGTCGGTTGTCTAGAGCATATATAGAGGAACAAACTTGTCATTAAATTTCTGCCTCACCCAGATTGATAGATATCCTTGGTTTAAATGAAACCAAGAAAGAGGCAGGACTTGTGGATGCTGCACTCTCATCTTCCAGCCCACCTCTCAGGGACCTTTGACTCACCGGCATAGTCCTTTGCCCTATCCCACCCTTAGCCCAAATAGGGCTGATACGGTTCTAGTTTTGTTTCCCTTTCTCCTGTTCCAGTGTCTATACCCTAGTCTCACCAATCCCTACATATTCCGTTTGTGATTTTTTTGAGGGAGGCCATTTCAACCAGTATGGCTACCGATAAATGATTTTCCCAAACTAATGGGATTTTATGGTGAAATGTTAGATGTCAAGAAAGTTCGGAACTGTGTTAAAGTTGAGTTGGGCTTTTTTTCGTAACCAGTGAGGGAGAGGCACAAAGCTTACAATCACACTGTATACAATCAACCTTTCCATCCAAGCCTGCTTTTTAGTATGACCCTCAGCCCTGAAGGAAATCAGCACCCAGACTACCTCTTACACTTACATGAGATTCTCAATGCATTCAGAGCCTGACTCCAGTGGAAAAAAAAAAATCATTCTTGGCACTAAAATTTTTTCTAATAATTTTCTGCACTGATTTTTTTAATGTGGATTTAAAAGAATTTGATTTCAGCATAATCTCATTTTGGGTAGGGCTGACATTGATTAAGTTGGTTTGTTTTCAAAATAATGCTTATTGAATCTCAAAAATGAACAGAGACTTAGGCATTCAGTTATACATCACTTCAGTACCCTTGTTTGGCAAAGTTTGGTTTACAAAGCAAAATTCGGAAATGATTTACTTTTTAATAAACTGGAAGAACGCCCAAGGAAAAGGCTGGCCAAAATCTGCTGGCTGGCGTATGCTAGACGCATCTTCAGAAAATCTAAAGCCATATTTTCCTCCAAAGACTCTGTGACAGATAAAAGCAGCTACAATCATCAGTGTATCAAGTTCTGGCCTCATGAGAATTTCTGATCAGTCTCTTCTCTTCAGTATTTGTTCAAAGAGCCTATGTCTTTAGTTCAATAGTTTAAACTCTAATGATAAAATCAGTAAATGTTTATTTTGTAAACTGGTAAGAGGGAAGGCATAGACAAACTCAATCTTTCACTGATATTTTGTTTACAGTGATAAAAAATTCCATCAGGTGAGCCAGAAAATCTTTTTTTTTTCCTTTCTTTTTTCTTCTTCTTTTTTTTTTTTTTTTTGAGACAGAGTCTTACTCTGTAGCCCAGGCTGGAGTGCAATGGCACTATCTCAGCTCACTGCAACCTCCGCCCCCTGGGTTCAAGTGATTCTCCCACCTCAGCCTCCCAAGTAACTGGGACTACAGGTGTGTGCCACCACGCCTAACTAATTTTTGTATTTTTAGTAGAGATGGGGTTTCAGCCATGTCGCCCAGGTTAGTCTTGAACTCCTGACCTAAAGTGATCTGCCTACCTCAGCCTCCCAAAGGGCTGGGATGACAGACGTGAGCCACTGCACTCAGCCCCCCAGAGTCTTTTTTTCTGTCAGGGACATAGCATTTATTAATGAGAGGCTGAGGACTGTTTTTTGTTTTAAAGGAGAAGATACTGAAATTGCATTTTTGAATGTTCTGCATCATTGTCCCTTTCCTTATGATGGAGATTTTGATGAATTTTTTGCCAAAAAATCAGTATATTTGATAGGTATGGGTATTAAACATCCTACAGTATTCATGAGACACTTCGGGAATAAATGGATTTGTGGTCCTCTAGAGAGTCAGCATTAAGTGGAAAGTCTTGGGAGTCAAGGCTAAGATGTTTTAAGTTTTCACAAATCCACCTCTTTGGGTATTTCTACAGAATAATTGCAATCAGAATCTCAAAGAGATATTGACACTTCCATATTCGTTGTAACATAATTCACAATAGGCAAGATGTTTAAACAACCTAAATGTCCATTGATGAATGAATGGATAAAGAAAATGTTGTATATACATACAATGGAACACTGTGCAGCCTTAGAAAAGGAAGGAAATTCTGCTATGTGCAATAACATGGATGAACCTTGGAGATATTATGCTAAGTAAAATAAGCCAGTCACAAAAATACAAATACTGTATGATTTCACTTACATGAGGTATCTCAAATAGTCAAATTGATAGAATCTAAGAGCGTAATATTGGTGACAAAGCTTAGGAAGAGAAGAAAATGGAAAGACATTCATCAGTGGATAAAAAGTCTCAGTCAAACAACCTGAATGAGCTCTAGACATCTGCTGTGCAACATTGCACCTATAGTCAACTCAACTTAAATATTTGTTGAGGATAGATCTCATGTTGTGTTCTTATCACAATAAAATAAAACATAACATAATAAAATATGTTAAAAGTCTTCACAGAATTTGGAATGATATCTCTTTATAAAAAATGGGATTACTCTTGACTTTACACAACAGTAGCAGTAGTAAAGGGAATGTTAGATGAAGGCACAGTTGGCCTATCCATCATACTTCTATTTATACTTTTATTCTCAAAGTATGTTATTTTACATTCTTAACTTTTATGGCTTTAGGAAATTCCAGAGACCTGACTTCTTGTAAATTGCAACAACCATTATATTTTCAATGCTGATTTATTTATAAATATTTCCACTTAGACTTCAAAGTTATATAAGCCAAGACAAGAAGTTGAATTAGGCTCGGACTGACTCTCATGGAGCTGTATATAAAGAGTTACAGCTATTCTACAGAGGGACCTATCAGGACATAACAGACTTTTTAAATTGAGGATTTTGAAAGCTTTCATTAAAACGGGCTTTGAGCACAGGCTCAGACTAGTAGGTGGGGCAATCAGAGATCAAATTTAGAACAACAGATCTGAGGTCAAGTTGCAAGGGCTAAACCTGGATTAGGACATGAAATAGATGCTCAGCAGTGGGGGAGAAGGCAGCAAGCCCACTGGGCAGCATGAGCACCCAGCAGGGCTGTGCCCATTTATCTGAGGGCTGAAACCAGGTATCCTATACAGTGGTTTTAAAAATAAAGGTAAGTAAAATTGACAGATAGCACAAGATGCCATTTTTTATTCATTCAATAAATATTTATAACACCTCTTAAGTGTCAGGCACTGTGTTAGGTGCTAAGGATATAGTGGTGTATAAAACAGCCTTGAGTCTTGCTTAAGTGAGTTTATAAACCAGTAGGAAGATAGGCTTTAAAAAAGTCATCTCAAGTAAAATATACACTAGTTAACAGTCCTCATCTTAAGTCCTATGTATGAATGTATATTTTTATTTTAATCAGGGGAGACTTTCTGGAGATGCAACTTTAAACTGAGACCTGAAGGGAAAGTAGAGATGAAACAGAGGAAAAGAGTGAAGGCAGAGGCGTGAGCTAGCACATGCAGAGCCTGCAGGGAGGGGAAGAGCTTGCTGAGTCCCAGGGTTTTCTGGAGGTCCAACCCGGCGAGAGAACAGTAATGGAGCGGGAGAGCCACAGACATGAGACCAGGGACGCTGCAGGGCCCCTTAGGAGCCATGGTAGGATTTTGGATTTTATGCCAAGTACAATGGAAAGTCATTGGAAGGTTTCAACCAGGGAGTCAATTGCTTCAGTTAGCATTTGTTTTAAAAGCTCACCATGGCTTTCTAAACTGGAGCAGAAAGGGGAAGCAGGACGAGCAGTTAGATTTCTGCATGGTCATTTGAGTGCTAAGAGTGGTGTTTTGGCAGGACCAGTGGGGATGGGAGAGAAATTAGATGAAGTTTTTTTTTTCTTTTTTCCAATTGCTCTCTGCTATGGCAGAGAGGTGAAGTCCACCAACCCTGTTTCTAGTCCACCTTGGGTAACTAGCCCAATTTCCATCTCCTAAATCCACCTAACTGGCCCATCAGAAAAGAGGACTCAAGACCACTCTGGCAGTTACTTAGATTAGTAATCCTCAGAGAAGCTTTTATAACCAAGACCCACTTGAAAAACGCTACCTCTATTTTTTTAAGCTAAAAGACTGTTTATGGTGAGCAAAGCAAAATAATGGCATGCTGCTAATTCTTTTTACATTTGTTTGGCAGGAGACTTCTGAAATACTAGAGCCAAACACACTGGAAGTGACCTAACCACAGGAAAAGCAATGTTGCTGAATTGAAAGTCTGCAAGAAATCCATCATTTATTATTAATGTCACCATGAGCACCGAAGGCTTTGATGAGGATGCTGGAGATACCTGTCTGCTTTCAAGCAGGCACAACAATCTCACACTCTCTTTCCTCCTGCCTAAGAGCATTTAATTCATAGGGAAGAAAGCATTTTCTGCAGCTTGCCTTCCAGACCATCACAATAACAGAAGTTTTGAATGCAGAAACCAAATCATTTCAAAGGGGTTGTAGAAGTTGCTCTCGGCACAATCTGGAAAATCACAAGATTTAGTAGAAGCAGAGCCAGAAAAGGGAAATAAGAGTTTACGAGCAGGACTGCAGGGCACACCCCCATCTCACTTAAATGTGAAACCTATGTTTGTTGTCTAACCCCAAAGTTCTTGATTCTTTACCCTACGTGACATCCAAGTGCCCCAAAAGGCAGAAAATTTTTAGGACCTTGATGGTTGTTTCCAGTTCTTGGTGGCCATACGCAGGATTATGTACAACTAGATCACATCAAATAGCTCAGCTAAGGCTGGGCACGTCTTGACAACTCTAGCAAATTAAGGATAAAATGGGACATAGAGTGGCCAGAGCCATCACTCAGGACTTCGTACAAAGACTACAGACTACAGAATGCACACCGGGAAAGCAGGGACACATCACTGTACTGATCTTGCCAATCATTCATGCAAACAACTTTCCTTCACAAGGTCCCACGCCCCATCTGCTAGGTCTGCCCACTGCCACAAAGAATATTTATTCCTATAAAATGGAGTTAAAAGGGGCTCTCTTCATTCTCTCCTTACATCAGCTATATAACATTTATTCATTCATCATTGACTTAACAAATATTTGAATGCTAGACACCAGGCTGCTTAGACAAGTTACTTAACCTCTCTGAGCTCTAGAGGTCTTATTTGTAGATTGGGGATCACAACCCCATTACCAGGTGACTGTGACAATTAAAGAGGTAATATTTTTAAAGCACCAAGCACAGTGTCTGGCAATTAGTAGCTGCTCCATTTTTTCCCTTTCTCTTGCCTTGCACCTGCACCTGTCACTCCAGCATGTTTTTTTTTTTTTTTTCTTGTTCCTGAACTTATGCCCTCCTTAGAAAAACAGGCAGCTGCACAACCTTTGGAGCTGCCAGGAGAGATTCTGTATCGAATATTCAAGAGCCATCGCTGTGCTCATGGGAGAATAAACAGGAAACTCACGCAATTCTCTGTAGTCTCAGATAAACATGGAACTTGATTGGCCTGGTAACACATCTCCAAGATGATCAGATGCAGTTATGTCCCTTTTACTGTGCTGATACTGTTGTGATTTCTAATTGATAGCTTTTGGGAGGTCAGGGAAGTCTTGCTCCTATCCTGTGTGCATGGAAATTGGACATGTTCTGTGCTCTTAGAGGGAAGAGCTTTTTTGGTTGACTTCTGGATTGCCTACAAAGGCACAGTACTCTGTGGGGGTGCTGAGGCTCCTGTTATTTGCAAAAGTATCTCAAAATATCAAGCAAGGCAGACCACACAGCGATTGAGAGAAATAAAATATTCATCAGAGGACATTACTGGGAAGGAAACAGCACAGTTAATTTCACAAAAACTCCATCATAATAGAGGCACAAAATTAATCATGCAACAGTGTTATGACTCCTGAGCCTCAAAGCCAACATAAAACAATTGAAAAAAACAAAAAGAGAAAATAAACATGTGGCCTGCATATAGAGCATATGTGACTGGAAGCTGATTTTAAACTATCTGCAAATTCCAGCAATGAAAAATGATGACTAAGATTCTCTCATTTAATTAGGAAGACAAATCTTAACACATTTCACTAACGTTCATGCCAGTAGTCATACCTTGTTTGAATATACTTGACTGAGGTTTTACTGAAATAGGAAGAAATAAAACTGAAAAGCAAAAGGCTGGCAAAGTGAAAATGGGTTAGTTGAGCTAACTCTGGGTGCAAATTTTGCCCACTTCATAACTTATATGTTTTCCAAATGCAGTACTTGGTAAGTTTAATTTTTCGTTCCTGATGGCAGGGACTGTTAAGAAAAATTATACCGAACAAGTCCCTACACTATAGAATGTCAGGCCTAAAAGGGAGCAACTAAAACTAAGGGAATAGCTGCCATTTCTTGAGCACCTACTCTCTGCTAGGCCTCACACAGGGCACTTGGTATATGTTACCTCCTGGGCCACCTGTGTGAAAGGCTTTGAGGATCAGCAAAGTGAGCAGGCAGGAGAAATTGCCAAAGAGTCAGAAACCTCAGGTTCAAGTCCAACCTTTGAAAAATCACTGTGTGATGTCGAACAAGTCATGAAGTTTTTCTGTGCCTCAGCCACACTTGCTATGAAATGGGGGAAATGATCCTTCTTGTGCCTGTCTCAAATGGTTTGTGAGAGAACAAAATAAAATCAATAAAGCATACAAAACAAAGGTAATGCAAATCCCAAGGGTTTTTTCTTCTTCTTCTTCTTTGTTTTATTTTGTTTTTGGAATCCTTTGAACTTAAAATTCTGATCAAAGGAATAAATGAATTGTCTACACCTGTGGAAGGATGGTCTCGGCCTCCAGCTACAGTATTTGCAGGGACTAGGGGATTACATTTCTCCTGCTTGTATGGTTGATCTGACCTTGCAGAGCTCCTCATTATGCGTACCTTGCTCTAATTATGATGCTCATGAAATGAAAGGGAGGTTAAGAAAGTGGTTTTGTTTTGGTTTGTTTTGGTTTTTTGCAGGAAGCTTGGAGTCTCTCCAGGTGTTTAAAGAGATTAGATTTGTGAGCTAAAACTCATTTATTTTTCCAACTCCAGCAACACCCAAGTACTGTCACATCTTTATATTTCAAAATTTGATAGTAGCCAAATCATTTGCTTCTGCGTTTTCCCTCTTCAGTAAAACCCAGGTCCACTTGCCCACCTCATATCAAGTGCTCTATAGGGGCACATCTGTGTGAACTCCTATAGGTATTTGGCAACCAGTGGTACGAAATAGAGGCCTTGAATCATCTGACATCACTGCTTAGATGATAAGGGGTGTGCAGCACAAATGATATTATCCCACCCTTTTGTGGAATCCGAACATTTTAGATTCCAATGGCTGCTGAGAGAGGAACAAGGGAGTTGCTTCCTATGGCTTCTGAGAGTAATAGTAGGAAGATTCTGAAAGACCAAGTTACAAATCCAGGAACAGGAACACCCAGGGGGTGTGAGGATGCTTTCTGTATTCCCTTAACAGACTCTATAAGAAAGAGACAATGAAATATACATGATTTCATGACAAATTTGTGTATTTTTGCTCATACAACCAAAGACGTAAGACCTAAGGCATGTGATATAGAACACAAGGAATCAGAAAGCGTTAAGGAAATAAGGCACTGTGTGTCAGTAGTCAAGAAATGCTGATGTTTAAATATACAACCAAAATGGAGACCTAAGCATTATTCCTTATGTCATATTATATAATTTACTGAATGTTTGAAAATTAAAGACTGTGAAAAGAGAATCACTTAACAAAATGTAAAACTTTTGCACACAAAAAACATTTTCAGTAACGTAATTTATTTTAATTTATTATTATTTTTTAATTTATTTTTAAAATTTATTTATTATACTTTAAGTTCTGGGGTACATGGGTACATGTGCAGATCATACAGGTTTGTTACATAGGTATATACGTGCCATGGTGGTGTTTTGCTGCATCCATTGCCCTGTCATCCACATTAGTTATTTTTCCTAATGCTATCCCTCTGCAATCCCCCTACAGCCTGCTATTCCTCCCCTAGGCCCCCATCCCCAGGCCCCAGTGGGATTGCTGGGTCAAATGTTATTTCTATTTCTAGATCCTTGAGGAATTGTCACACTGTCTTCCACAATGGTTGAATTAATTTACACTCTCACCAATGGTGTAAAAGTGTTCTTTTCTCTCCACATCCTCTCCAGAATCTGTTGTCTCCTGATTTTTTAATGATTGCCATTCTAACTGGCATGAGGTGGTATCTCAGTGTGGTTTTGATTTGCATTTCTCTAATGACCAGTGATGATGAGCTTTTTTTCATGTTTGTTGGCTGTATAAATGTCTTCTTTTGAAAAGTGTCTGTTCATATCCTTTGTCCACTTTTTGATGGGGTTGTTTTTTTCTTGTAAATTTGTTTAAGTTCTCTGTAGATTCTGGATATTAGTCCTTTGTCAAATGGGTAGATTGCAAAAATGTTTTCCCATTCTGTTGGCTGCCAGTTCACTCTATTAATAGTTTCTTTTGCTGTGCAGAAACTCTTAAGTTTAGTTAGATTCCATTTGTCTATTTGGCTTTTGTTGCCATTGCTTTTGGTAATTCAGTCATGAAGTCTTTGCCCATGCCTATGTGCAGAAAACCTACCCAGCTACCCTAGAATCTGGCCTCTTGAGCAGATATATCACCAACTAATAGTCTTCATAAATATTTCTTGGTTTATCAATTAACTAATCACTTTAGAAACTGGCTGTATTTTGTGTTTTTATTGTCATCAAGTGAACAATTATATATTTGATTAAAGTATATTGAACGGGTTTCCTGCCTACAGGGATTTTTATGGCTTTAGAAGGCCATGGGCATTCACTGAAGAAATAAAAGTTATCTGATAAGCACTGATATATCTAGGTGATAGATAATGGGTCATGTTATTTATTTGTTTATTCATGTATTTACTTATTTAGCTCTATGTTTTAATGTTTTTTTACCAAGTTTCTTACAGAGTATTTTATTCCTAAAATTAGGAAAACCTATATATCTTCTCTTTTCTGTTGTTTGTTAAGAGAGGGCTCTCACTAAGTTTCTGGATGTGAACTCTTGGGCTCAAGTGATCCTCCTGCCTCAGCGTGCCAAGCATCTGGGACTATAGGCATGTGCTACCCTACTTGACTTAGAAAAACATATCTTAAAATTTAGAAAGACATATTGTTAGAAATGGTGAAATAAAGACACATATACCACCAAATGAAAACACCACAACGAGAGAGAGAGAAAGAGTTCTATCTTCACTAAAGTTAGAAAATATCCACAATACATATGTTAAATTTATACCATTTATGGAAGACACAACGATAAAACATGGTAACATATATCTGTATGTTTGTGCATGACAGAAAACCTTTAACATTATGTAGGAAGGACTTGAAGAGCCCCAAGTACAATTCCCTTATTTAGGAGAGCAAGATCAAGGGTCTGAAGGAACTATTGATCCAGGACTGAATTCTCGTCCCTCTGAGGTTTAGGGAAGAGAGATAAATGAGGAAATCTTCAAGCATCTATCTGCTCAAGAGGCCAGATTCTAGGGTAGCTGGGTAGGTTTTCTGCTTTGCAACTCCCTCTTATGATCAGCTGAAAGAAAATAAACACATAAAATACTGAAGGGAGAGAAAAAGTGAGATGGAGGAAAAAGAGAGAAAGAAAGAAAGAGAGAGAGAGAGAGAGAGAGAGAGAGAGAGAGAGACTTGTGACATACAGGACTGAACAATTTGGTACAGAGATTCCTGCCTCCTCAGGAGGCTGCCAGCCTCACTCTGAGAGCACAGAACACATACCCCAGAGCAGAGTTGGTGAGGTGCTTAGAAACAACATGCCTGGATGAATCTGCCCTTCTGCTAGTTCACTTCCCCATTCCCTTATCATATCTGCTCCAACAGCTTGCCCCAAAATAAGCCTCCACAAATATAATTTATAATCAATTAGGGTTCAGTATAGACAACAAGTAAAAAGAAGGAAAATAGTATAACAAACAGAAGGCATAAAAAGACGGCTCTTCAAGGTCATACCAGGAAGGAGGAGAACGTTTAAAAAGTTTTTATGACATTCTATAAATGAGAGAAAGTATGACCTCGTTGAAATCAGAATATAAATGAAAGATAAACAAGTCAAAAAAAGAAATATAAGGTGTAGTAAGGAAATGAATACCAAGCTGGCAGATCTCAGTAAAGAAATGGAAGGTATAATAAAACAATCATGAAATGAAAACAATTTATAATCAGTAAGTAGAATTGAATCTGCTGAAAACAGCCAGGGACATTTGAGACAGGCTTTAGACAACTAAAATGAGAAAAAATGAAATTGGAAAAAGAATTCATAATTATAAGAATAACAATATATGCAGAACATCAGATCCAGTATACATATAATAGGCGTTTTTGAAGTAAAAGAAAACAGAACACTAAAAGAAAAAAAAGTCCAAAGATACAGTAAAAGAAACATTTTCTGAACTAAAAATCAATCTAAATATATGTTTTCTTTCATCAGTAATGAAATAAATGACAGAGAAAGGGATAAAGTGATGCCCCTGATTATACAGGGTTTTAAAGATGCAGCCGAGGAAGCAGGAGTTTCTGCAATGAGTGGCCAAACAGTGTTAAACTCCTGGATTGTTTTGGGAGGAGTCACTCCAACTACAGCCCAATGAATTTACCATGCCAGACAATTCGGTGCCAAGGGATGTGCTGGAGTTCGCAAAACCCCTGGGGGGCACAAGTGGCAGGGGCTGTGCACCACTGCCAATTGTGTCAAATAGCAGTGGCTGGATATTCCTGAAAAATGAAATAAAATTAAACTAGTGGTCACTCACAAAGATGTAGAGTTGGCATACCACAGAGCAATAATGAACATGGTGCAGTTCAACAGGAAAGCTTCATCATGCACACAGTCAGTGCCCATGCAGCGATGGATACCCTGGGCATTAGGATTTGGGGCTACATACAGAACCTGACCAAGCAGCAGAGGAATGGGGTGTCCTTTTTAATTCACAATGGTCCCCGTGCTGGTCAAAATGGCTGTGATGAGCAAGGCTTGTGGAAACACCTTCAGCCTCATGCACGGAACATGCCCAAAGACATCAGGAGGCATTCTGATCTGTTTACCACATGAGCAAGCAGCTTGGTTCTGTGCAGAGATAAAGTCCCCCAAATGTGGTGGAGGCCACCAAGCGTGGATTATTGGGATTGTAGAGAAGGGCAATCATGCAGCTGGAGTCATAGACCAACCCTGGATCATTGAGGGTGCCCAAGTAGCCACTCAAAATGTGGATCTCACACCTGGTGCCACTTCTTAATCTAAACAGAAATAGCTGTTTGTTTTTGTTTTTAAATAGATCTATTTCCTTTATCGTCACTTCAATTAAAGACTATAAACAACAAAAATCTCATTGTGTATACATATCTGGTGATCCTAGGTCAATTTGTGAGTGGATACAATTAATAAAATCCATTGTCTTTTTTTTTTCCTGTTACATTAACTGAAATTGCACTAATATTGAGTCAGCTTCTGAGTTGAGAATTATATTGTTATCTGATACTGTTGATTCATTTTGAGTCTTTAGACACTTATCTCTTGCACACAGGTGCTCTCTTTTTAAAAGTGCTTTTATATAGGACAGACATTACCAATAGCAATGTCAAATAGCAATTGATGTCTTTTCATTTTATGTATATTTATCAGGTAAGTCTGATGGTTTTTTTAAGTGTCTTGAATGGTTTTCTGGAAAGACAGCACTGGTGAGTGGCACATGATGGTATCCCAGTCATAAGAGGGTTGCATGATACCTTTTAGTCTTTGAATTGAAAAGCCTTGTCTTGTCATTCAAGAGCATCTTAGACCCAGGATATTCTCCAGTACTGCATTCAGTTCAACAGGGCAAGTACTTCACTGCATGCAAAACACTTTGAGAAAATGAAATTGTATTTCTTTTTTTGTAGCATTCCTGATATTTACAGTAATACCATTAACAGGTTTTTTAACAATAGCAAAAAAATTTTTAAAAAAGGGATACTTTTTGCAATGTAAGGTAATTAGACATTTCATAATGCAACAAGAAATTCCCTTCCAAAAAGAGGTTTGTGTATAATACTCATTTACAATTCAATATATAATTAACCATACAAATAAATATATAATTAACCATGCAAATAATTTTAAACATAATTAATAATAAATACTGTTTCGTGGATGGTAGTTTTTAATACATTTTATATTTTCTATGGTAATTCCAGGCTTTTTGTTTTCTTACAAGCAGCAGCTATATTTAGTCTAATTCTTACAATTGTTTTGTCCTTTGCGCCAGTACTTTTTTTGTGCACTTTTTTGTGATCCGTGTTAAAAATCTGCATTGCCAAAATTGCAGCTTAAATGTAAACTTATTATTTAAATAAATATATAATTTTTTAAATTGCTCTTATGTAATCAGATGCCCTTTTAGTATTATTTTAGAAACATTGGGAGGGTTTTGCCTAAAGTACTATTTGTTGGGAGAAACTAGATTTCAGTTTTATAAAACTCTTAAATCTTTCATGGGACCTATATTGTCTTGAATTAAATTTTGTAGTTCTAGAATAAATAAGCAATCTAAAAAGGCGTTATCTATGTTACTTAAAAACAGGCTTTCTTATGTTTTAACCTACTAAACACTGAGGAGGAATCCCTGTCATTAAGCATAAGGCAATGGATTATTAGGTATCTGTCTTCATAAGAGAAAAAGCAGCATATTCTGCAAGTTGCACACACTTCCTGCTCACAGGCACCAAAGCCGCATGTGTAAACTGATCAACTTCTTGCCAAAGGAAACCACCCCTGGGAAAATGAAGCTCCCTTGAAGAGTCTTTCACTTGGACACACCCTGCTCCAGGAACGAGTGGGCAGCCTTTATACATGTGTGACCAGACCCCCAGCCATAAGTATGGTGTGCAGCACAGAACAGCCTGCTATGTAACTGAAACTAATTAGACATTTTATAGGAATTGATAGAGATGTTGGTCCTCAAAAGCTTCAGATCAGTGAAATGCAAAATAAAGTGTGCTAGAAAACTCTGAAAGAAAAATATTTTTTCTTTTACCTTATTTTAGAACATTATTCTTCCATTTTTAAGTATACATATGTATATGTGTACAAAAATATCTAGGAAAATGCCATAAAATAATTAACAGAGAGATACACACATTTAAAGATGTTACCAAACTTCAAGGATGAAAGATTCCTAAGAAGGGGATATCAGGAAAAAGAAAAAATTTATCTTCAAAAATCTATTCTTCTAGAAGAAATGGAATAATACATATGTGTGTGTGTGTGTGTACTGTATACATAAAGACAAATAAAATGGCCTTCAGTTATAATGCACAAAGCTGATAGCATTAGTTATTTCTTTTTAAATGTGCAAAGCTGATAACATTAGTTACTTTTTTTAAAAATGTACTGGAATTGGGAAGATAGTCAAAGACATTGATCTTTAAAATTTTAATTTTTAAAAACAGAATATGAATATTAATAATAACCACCACAACAAGAATAACAATGATGAAGCAACCTCTACCAAGTTATTAGGACAAGACAGCATGATCCAAGTTGTTCTTTAAATAGAAAGGAGCAAATACCATATTCAAATATACAGGACCTAAACCACCTGATGAAATAATTTTGGTAAGCAAGAAATGACTGGAAAAGTCATGACTTTTAAAAAATTGATAGTAAGCAACCAATCTACTATAAAATTGTTAGACAATTGTGAAAATGGTTATAGAACAGAATTACATGCTGTAAACCATGAAAAGATAGTGGGGAGGAACCAGCTTTTTTTTTTTCTGAATTGGACTCAAGAAGGAATATGGTGAGTGAATTTTTATATATGTAATATTAATAAATGTGAACGAAGTTGGCGAATTTAAATTATGCCAAAAAAAGAAATGGATTTTTGATGGCTTTCTCAGATTAGTCTCCCAGAAAGGTTGAAGGAGTTTTCAGAAAGATTCCAACATTAAACAAATTACAGAATAAGGTAATAGAAAGCTATTGTCAGCTCACAGATGCTATGGCAGATTATATTATTCTTTTTTTTTTTTTTCTTTTTTTTTTTTTTGAAAGAAAGAAAAAGAGAGGAAAGAAAGTGAGAGTGAAAGAAAGAAAGAAAAAGAATGTATGAGAGAAAGAAAGAGGAAGAAAAAGAGGGAGAGAGAACAGGATTCTTGTTCTAC
>CAUYLG010053829.1:0-16881 GCA_963573385.1 Cacajao melanocephalus | reverse complement strand
CAGTGGTACATAGTTACATAGTTACACCTGGAATGTGGTAAGAAAAATAAGGATTTCTGTACACTGTCTTCCCTCCCCACTGTTACCCCCGTTTAAGAGTTATAGGGTCAGAACCCAAGAATCTGAGATTTTTAAAAGGCCCTAAAATTTTTGGATAATCACCCTCATTTAGAACCACTGCTCTAAGAAGGACAACAAATGTGTCAATAAATTCTGTTGCTAAGGAGGTGATTATGGGAGTTGGAACCCTGATAACATGAGGAGAATCCCACAATAGCCAAATAGTCCATGCCCTAGTTACGTAATAATAAAGCCCAAAGCAGCAGGCCTACCCACTTTCTCCTGAGGTCTGTCATGTGCCTAGAGGGAAGGAACGTGGACATATAGAGGTAGCTCTAGATGGAGAAGGGCACTAGGTGTGATGGTAAGAATCATGTGCAAGAAGTCAAGAGGCACCCTGAATGTCCTAGCACAGCTCGGTGTCTGTGTCTTCACATGAGAACTTATCTATAGTTCTTTCTCACTCTAACAACTTTGGTTCCAGCTGCATTTGTGAGACAGCAAAAAGTTATGGTCCAACCTCCTTCCATTGTATCATCTCATCAATTTATTTCTCCCACTACACTTATGTGTCAAATACAGAACGTTTTTTGGCTTCCTGTGATTATCCAAGATTATTCCAACTTTTTTTTTGCCACGTCTTTCAGCTTTGTGATGGGTAAAAATTTTCCTTATTTTGCTTTAGAAAAATTCTCATTGGCGTAGATCTGATTCCAAGGAGCTTCCTTTGAAAGCTGAATAACATTGAGAATTTATGAAAATATAGTGTAGAGCATTATGCCTATTAGCATATTAGTTTAGAGATAAGTGGTTAGTGAAAATTTTTGAAATGCCAAACACTGTCCTGTGTTTTGTATAATCCCAAATACTCATCCAGATACTATTCAGAATGTAGCATGATTATTTTGAATAAGGATTTCTCCCCTAGTTTTTAAAAAAGGCACATTGTACATTAACCCTTGTGTTCCTGTTTGATTAATCCATTTTTCCAGTAGTGGAAACAGTCCTCAGGGAAGTAGATTTCTTACAGAAATTGTCAAGTGACACTGTGCTGTTAGTATAGGTACTAATCTTTGCTTATTTTTCATATTTTTATACTTTCTGGAAGTCGACAACTGACTTGTAAATAAAAGTGCATAATTTATGTTAAAAACTTTGAATAAGCTAATTTGTTAAATAGATGTGAGCAAGCGTGTACGTGTGTGATGTGTGTGCATACAAACGATGTCTCTTAAAAATGTATCATGGACATTTTTCCATGTCCAAACAAATCTACCTCATTATTTCTAATGGCCAGATGAGTATACCATAATATATTTAACTAGACTCCTATTAAGTGAATTTTGACTCTTTTGTAGCTGTTATTGTGTTGCAATGTACATCTGTGTATGTATCTTTGTGTGTGTATCTTTGTATGTGTGTATGTATATTTTCCCCCTGGCTATTTCAGATTTTTCTTTAAGTTTAAATCTTAGAAAGGAAAGGTTTTTGAAACTGCCTTAAGTGTTTTTAGAAGCATTAAATCATAGCTTTTTTACATTTTTCTTTTAAAAGTTTTATATCATCTCTATGACTAGCTTTCAGTAATTTGTTCTGCATAAAATTCCCGAAATCTTCTATTTAATAATAGGTTGCATGACTAGACTTTCTCAGCTGAAAGAGTGAGGTCCCAGGAAGGATTTTGGAGAAGCTGTGTTCAAATATAGCTGCTGGCCTGATGTCCACCTGGTGTCTGGCAAGGTGATGTGTTGAATCTAGTGTCTTCCTGCATGCCAGCATCCTTTTACTGAGATTTGTGGTTTTCATTACTTCATGGTAATCATCCCAGGTTATAAAATGGAGCCTCCAGAAAATCGGTAGAATATGAAGGCCCAAGTTCACTTGGAAAAGAGAAACAGTAAACAAATAGTTATCAATATAAATCAGTTATCAAATAAATCAGGACCTGCTAATCTTTTGTTTACTTTTTTTTTTTGGGGACACATGGCTTCACCCAGGCTAGAATGCAGTGGCTCAATCGTGGCTCACTGCGGCCTCTACCCCTAGGCTCAAGCAGTCTTCCTGTCTCAGCCTCCCGAGTAACTGAGACTACAGGCATGTGCCAGCACACCTGGCTAATTAAAAAAACATTTTTTGTGTATATAGAGATGGGATCCCACTATGTCACTTAGGCTGGTCTTGAACTCCTGGGTTCAAGCCATTCTCCCTCCTCAGCCTCCCAAAGTGCTGGGATTACAGGTGTAGGCCACTGAGCCTGGCTGTTACTTACTTTTGGTGTTTTTTATACTTTCTGGAGGTTTACAATTTACTTGTAAATAAAAGCACATAATCTTTTATTTTCAAAAAGTTTGAGTAATATGGGAATTTGTAAAATACATGTGAGTGCATGCGTGTGTATGCATACAAAATACGTCTCTTAAAAATGTATCATGGACATTTAAAGAGTGAGGCCCTCTGAAGGATTTTATGGAAGCTGTGTTCAAATATAGCTGCTGACCTGATGTCAGCCTGGAGCCTGGCAAGGTGATACATTGAATCTAGTGTCTTTTTGACTCACTATGTTTTCTTTTTTTTTTAAGCCCTTGTCATTTGGGCTTAAGAAATAGATTTCTGTACACTGTCTCCTCCCTGCGTGCTTGCCCCAATTAAGAGTTAGAGGAGCAGAACCCAACAATCAGAGTTACTAAAAACTCTAGAAAATTTGGATGATCACCCACGTGATCATGTCTGTCTTTTTGACTTACTGTGTTTTTAAGCCCTTGATTTCATTTGCTCCACTGTAAAATATTCCCCAAGCCAATCTGAGGCTGAGGCAAATTTTTAACAATTTAAAATCTGGGGAAATTAATACACATATTGAATAATGATCATCCTGAAAAGGCAATGAAGGTAATAGCATAATGTTTTATTAATAAAATGGCAAAATAAGACATTTGTAGAAGTTGAAGTATAGAAAAAGTAACTGAACTTAATAAGCTTACTTTAAGAACACATTTTTCTGTATAACACCATAGGCGCCATATTTAAAATTTTTTTTTATTCCATACGCATAGAAAAATATAGCTTTTATGTATGGTGTAAGAAATAATAAACACCTTTTTGTATGTACCACCCAACTTAAGGAACAGCTCATTGATATTACCTTTAGTGTGCTCTGGATGCCCCTTCCAGTCACATCCCACTCCCTTCTCACCTGCAGGACCATAATAGTAAATTTTGTATTTTTTGCATTATTTTGCTTTGTTTTATGATTTTATTACCTATGTACATAACTCTAAATAATACATTATTTAGTTTTATATGTTTTAACTTCATGTAGCGGAATCAAATTAAATGTAGTCTTTATAACTTGTTTTTTAACTCAAAATTGTTTGTAAGATTTATCCACGAAAGCTGAAGCTTTTTTATAGAGATCTTTGTTAAGCCTTTTAATGAATACAGTACATACATCTCTCTGTTTCCGTCAGCAGACACTTGGTTTCTGGATTTTTGCTATTTTGAACAATGCTGCAGTCCAAATGTCTCCTGATCCATATGTATAAGTTTTTTGCCCCAAGGGAATTATACCTAGAAATGGAATAACTAGATCATAAGTCATACATATCTGTAACTTCTACTAGATAATGCCAAATTGTTTCCAAGCAGCGTTACAAGTGTTCTTTTTGCTTCATATTCTCATCAACCTTTGGTAGTGCTAGTCTTTTTTATTTGTGCCAGCTTGGTGGGTGTGAAATATTTACATTTAGTTTTTCTTGGTACAATTAAATAATTTAAAAAAATATTTAGAAGTCAAGGCAGTTTTTTGTTTTTGTTTTTATTATTTTTGCTTGTTTTATTTTAATGCAGAAATTGGGATTAGGACTTGGAATAAACATAGGTTGCAGAGTTCCTAAAAGGAAAACTTTTGGTAATCTGGAGCTTTTCTGGTACTGAAAAAAACAAGTATGTTAAATTATGCAGGTGTAGTTTAGAAGTCAGAGCAGTAATTGTGATTGTTGAACAGAATGGCAGTAAAAAGTTTCTGAATAATTGCACTGTGCAAGGGACACTTGTTGTGGGTCAGTGTTAGCCTCCCCAACTTTTATGTTAAAAGTTACAAGGTTTAAGGGCTTATGTTTGATAAGCAGGATGGTGACCAGCTGTAATAAAACACAGGGAACTCTTGCAAAGAATTTCAAAATTGACTGCAGTAGTCCTCTTTATCTGCAGTTTTGCTTTCCAAGGTTTCAGTTACCCACAGCCAACTGTGTTCTGAAAATATTAAGCGAAAAATTACAGAAATAAGTATTCGATGAGTTTTAAATTGTATGCTGTCCCACCCATCCCACCTGAAATGTGAATCATTCCTTTGTTCAGCATCTCCATGCTGTAGGTGCTGCCTGCCTCTTAGTAGCCATCCAGGTTATCAGGTTGACTTTTCTAGTATTACAGCGCTTGGGTTCAAGTAATCCTTATTTTACTTCATAGTGGTCCCAAAGTGCAGGAGTGGTGATCCTGGCAATTCAGATATGCCAAAGAGAAGCTGTAAACTGCTTTCATTAAGTGAAAGATGAAAATTCTAGACTTACACATAAAGAAAAGAAATCATGTGCTGAGACTGCTAAGATCTATGATAAGAATGAATCTTTTATACATGAACTTGTGAAGAAGGAAAAAGAAACGTGTGCTAGTTTTGCTGTCATATCTCAAACTGCAAAAGTTGCAGCCACAGTGCATGGTAAGTGCTTAGTTAAAAGGAAAACACATTTAAGGTAAGTATATGTAGTGTTGGGTACTACCTGTGATTTCAGGAATCCACTGGGGGTCTTGGATGTAGCTCCTGAGTGTAAAGGGAGACTACTCTTTTAGTGTTAAATGAACACTAAGGAACAGAGGTGCAGAAGAGGCTGGAGAAGATCAGTTCAACAGTTTGGGTATAGGTCACCAATTATTTGAGAAAGACAAATGTCACTCGTATTTTACCTTAGCAATAGTGGCATTGATAATGATAAGTTATAGTCACACAGAACTCTTAGCATTTACAGAATGTTCACATTTGTGATCCTATTTAACAATAACTCTGAAAGGCATGTATCGTCTACCACTGCTTTATTGATAAAGAGATAAAAGGTAAGAGAGATGAAACATGTTGGCCAATGATACCCATGTGGTAAGAGACAGAGATGGGGTGTGACCCCAAGGCTCTTCTTGCCAAACCCAGGGTTCTTTTGCTTTATACTTTTCTGCCTCCTGATCACCATGGCTGCAGTTTCTGCTGTAGACAATGTCTGTCAACAAGCATTGATCTTCTGTCTTCAGCACTCTTATGTCCTAGTAAGTACTGGAAGGAAAAAGGCAGATTCCTGCCCAGGAGCTTACAGTCTGCTGGAGCAACAGAAAAGACTGATATGAAACTTAAAGAGACCAAAATGATTTCTAATAAGATGCTAGATTATGTAGTAAAAATCTGCTTTACTTGTAAGTCAAAAGCAAGAGCAGTCTTTTCAGAATGGAATCGAAATATTGGAATTAAAACTAAAGGAATTTTCAAAGTTCTGAAGTTTTTTTCAAGATTAACTTTTCATTTTGGTAGTTACGTTATTACTAATTTGTCTGATAACCTTCAGGGAGCCATTTCACATTATAGAAGATGTACATATAATGACAAAAATCAAACATTTTACTTTTAAGGACCACAATCTAATCTAAAACAAAATTTTTCCTTTTTCTGGTCTTTGGTTAATTAAGGACTTTAGATATCACAAAAAAAAAAGACCCATAGAAAACATTTAGTATATTTCTATACTTTTATTAATGTCCTACATACCTTATACAGGTACTTGAATTTTCATTTGGCTATGGTCTGGATAATCCATGAAAATTTAAACAGATTTTAACAACTTTACCTTGAATTGTTAGATCTCTAGTATCAGATTGCCTTCACTCTCAGATGTGAAGAACCTCTTATAGGTTCCTGATATCTTGCTTTTATACAGAACTAATTTCTCTTTCTTTAACTTTCTTTGCCTCAGTCTCTATTTGATTGAAATCTTGAGTCAGTAAAAATTTCCAAGTGGGAAGTTTTGTGTTTCTGCATCTGTCATGAAGCTGCTCAAAAAAGTAGGTGTTTGAGTAGGAGTAGAAACAGTAATAGACTGAAGCGAGACCAATACAGCTTCAGCTAAATACCGACCTTGCTAAAGCTGGGAGAACCAGTGTGGTATTCTATGATGTACAAGTCTGTAGCCAGTGTCCTTAATATGCTGGCTTCATGTCTTATGACTCCCTTCTGTAAATATTCAGTTCAGGAATTTCAAGTTATCATTTTGCCCTAGAAGATAACATTTGCAAAATTAATGTATCCCCTGATTTTAAGGTGGCTAAACAATAAGGACATACTTATAATTAGTGAATTTGAGAAAAATGCAGATGATATATATTCTTTGAAGATAACATTTTTCAGGTCCTAAATAAACAAAAAGTAGGTTTCTTCTGTCCAGAGTGTATGCAAGGGGTACCATCTTGTCCTTGGTTCCTAGGTGCTATAAACCCAGCTAAAGAGAGCAATTGTATTACATTGATAGCATCCCTCAATGTGTTTCTGAGCTATTTGAAAATCTTACTTGTGAATAGGTAGCAGAAAACCATCTTTGTGGGGTGGCATGGGCAAAGGGATTGGAGAGATTATTGGAAAGAATCATTGAACTGTTTCAGTACTGTAATATCTTAAAAGAACTGGAAAAAGCTAGTTTCCAATTTAATGCTCTTCTTTGAATTCTTAGCTTGGTCCATTTAAAATAAAAAAAAACTTGAAGATTGCAAGATTTTGAATACATCTTAAAATAGGTGAACTCTGAGGTGTACTTTAAACTGATAACTGAATACTCTTTCACCTTTTGATCTGGTATTGTCAAAATGAATGAGGAATTAGTGCTCTAGTAAGTTTGGAGTGGTATGTTACAGAATGATATTAATGTACTTTCTCATGATTGATTATTTTGTCCTTTTTAATAGATTAAACTTCACCATAGAACAGTTTCTCAATCTCGGGACTATTGACATTTTTCACTAGATGATTCTTTGTTGTCAGGGCTGTTCTGTGTGTTGCAGGATGGTTAGCAACATCCCTGGCCATCATAAATCTTACTTTCTGTCTCTATGGATTTGCCTACTCTGGACATTTCATATAAATGGAATTATTATATTTATATATGTGGCTTTTTGTACACAGCTTATTTCACTTATGTTTTCAAGGCTCATCCATATTGAGCCTTGAAATCATGTAACAGCACTTCATTTTCTTTTTCTGATTGAATAATATTCTATGTGGATATACTATATTTTGTTTACCGACTCCTTAGCTGATGGACTTTTAGGTTGTGTTCACTCTTTGACTATTATAAATAATGCTGTTATGAACATTCATGTACAAGTTTTTTTGAAGACATATATCTTTATTCCTCTTGCGTAGATACCTAGGAGTAGAATTACTGGATCATATGGTAACTCTATGTGCTACCTTTTGAGGAACTGCCAAGCATTTTTCCACAGGGGCTGTATCATTTTACAGTCCTGTCAGCAATGTATGAGAATTCCAGTTTCTCTGTCCTTGCCTATACTTGTTGTATTTTCTTATTAGCCAACTGCTGTAGTTCAAACGTTTGACCCCTCCAAAACTCATATGGAAACATAATCCCCAATGTAGCAGTATTGAGATGTGAGGCCTTTAAGAAGTGCTTGGGTCATCAGGGCTCTGTCCTCATGAATGGGCTAATCCATTCATGAATTAATGAGCTAATGGGTTGTCACTGGAATGGGGCTAGTGGCTTTATAAGAAGAGGAAGATAACTAATCTAGTAAGCTCAGCAATCTCACTATGTGATTGCTGGCCTATGTCACCTTAGGACTCTCCAGAGAGTCCCCAGCAGCAAGAAGGTCTTCATCAGCTATGGCCTCTGGACCTTGGACTTTTCAGCCTCTGGAAATGTAAGAAATAAAGTTCTTTCCTTTATAAATTACACAGTCTCACATATTCAGTTACATCAACAGAAAACAGACTAAGACACCATCCTGTTGGGTGTGGGTATTTCATTGTGTTTTTGATTTGCGTTTCCCAAATGACTAATGATGTTGAACATCTTTTCATGTGCTTTTTGGCCATTTATATATTTTCTTTGAAGAAATGTCTATTAACATCCTTTGCCCATTTAAAAATTATATTGTCTTTTTATTGTTGAGTTGTTGGTGTGTGTGTTTGTGGATCTAGAATATATGTGTATGTATATATGTATATATATTCTAGATACTAGACCCTTATGAAATATATAATTTGTGGACAGTTTCTCCATTTAGAAGGCCATCTTTTCACTTCTTGATAGTGTCATTTGACTCACAAATTTTTAATTTTGAATCTTCATATTTTTGACATTGTATCTTTAAAAAGTTTCCTGATCTAAGGTCACACTGATTTTCACCTATGTTTTCATCTAAGAATTATGGTTTTAGCTCTTACATTTAGGCCTTTGATCCATTTTGCATTAATTCATGTATATGGTATGAAGAAGGGCTCTAACTTATTCTTTTGTGTAATGATACCTAGTTGTCCCAGCACTATTTGTTGCAAAGATTATTCTTTTCCCCATTGAATGGTCTTGACCTTGTTTAAATCAACTGACCATAAATATATGGGCTTATTCCTGAACTCACAATTTTATTTTAAGAGTCTTTATGTCTGATATTATGCCAGTACCACACTGTTTTGATTATTACATCTTTGTACTAAGTTTTGAAACTGGGAAATGTGAGTCCTCCATCGTTATTCTTTTTTAAGATTATTTTTGCCTATTCGGTGTTCATTGCAAAGCCATATGAATTTTAGAATCAACTGTCCATTTCTGGGAAAAAAATGTGGGGGCAATTGAAGTTCCAACAGGGATTGCAGTGAACCTGTAGATCAGTTTGGGGAATATTGCCATCATAACAGTAGTAGGTCTTCCAACCCATGAGTACAAGACTTCTTTCCATTTCTGTAGATATTTAATTTCTTTCATTAATATTCTGTAGTTTTCAGTATACAAGTCTTATACTACTTTAATTAAATTTATTCCTAAATATTTTGTTGTTTAATACTTTCATGAATTTGTTTTCTTAATTTCATATTAAGATTGTTCACTGCTACCAATTAGTAATGCAACTGATTTTTGTGTATTGAATTTTGTATCCTGCAACCTTGCTGAAATCATTGACTACCATACTAGAGTTTTTAATAGATTTAGGATTGCTATATATAAGATCATGTCATCTGCAACTAGAGATAGTTTTACTTCTTCCCTTTCAATCTGGACACTTTTATTTCTTTTTCTTGCCTAGTTACCCTAGCTAAAACCTCCAATGCAGTGTTGAATAGCAATGGTGAGAATGGGTATCTTTGTATTGGTCTTAATCTTGGGGGGAAAACCTTTCAGTTTAAGTGTGTTC
The DNA here is from genome assembly GCA_963573385.1 of Cacajao melanocephalus. Taxonomy (NCBI): domain Eukaryota; kingdom Metazoa; phylum Chordata; class Mammalia; order Primates; family Pitheciidae; genus Cacajao; species Cacajao melanocephalus. The sequence goes on along the minus strand of CAUYLG010053829.1, from coordinate 7,365 downwards.
TTGTGGGGTTTTCATAGATGTCCTTTATCAGATTGAGAATGTTCCCTTCTGTTCCTAGTTTGTTTAGTGTTTTCCTTTTGTTTGTTTTAATCAAGAAAGGGCATCAGATTTTGCCAAGTGCTTTTTCTGCAGCTATTGAGATTTTGGGGTATTTTTCTGGTCTTTTAGTCTTATGGTTTATCACATTAATTGATTTTCATATGTTGAACCAACCCTGTGTTCCGGGGTTTCATCTTACTTGATTATGGTTTATAATCCTTTTTATATACCTGTAGATTCAGTTTGCCAGTATTTTGCTGAGGATGCTTGCATTTATATTTATAAGGGATATTGGTCTGTGATAGCTGTGATGTCTTCGTCTCTCGGTATCAGGGTAAAACTAGCCTCATAATGTTAGGAGGGAGGGAACACTTCCTGAGTAAAGACATTAAGTTAGTAATCAAAACACTTCCAAGGAAGATCCCAGATGGCTTCACTAGTGAATTTTACCAAATGTTTAAGGAACAATTAGCAACAATCCTTCTTCTCAAACTCCCCCCCAAAATAAAGGGAACTTAGGATGTGTTCAGAAATTTGTATGCTTTCCCTGCATCCCATAAGATTTGGTATGTTGTATTTTTGTTTTTATTTGTCTCAAGGTATATTGTTCTGATTTCCCTTGTAATTTCTTTCCCCTTTAACCCATTTATTATTTAGGAACTTGTTGATTTCCATGTATCTGTGAACTTTTCCAGATTTCCTTCTTTGTTAATTCTCAGTATCATTCCATTGTGGTCTAAGAACATACTTTGTATGATTTATATCTTTTAAATTTTATTTGGCTTGTTTCATGATCTAATATGTTGTCTATCCTGAAGGATGCTTCATGTACACTTGAGAAGAATGTGTATTCTGCTTTTGTTGGGTGGAGTGTTTGACAGGTGTCCCTTAGGTCTAGTTGGTATATAGTGGTGTTCAAATCTTCTATTTCCTTACAGATTTTCTGTCTAGTTGTTCTATCTATTATTGAAAGTGGGATGTTGAAATCTCTAATATTGCTGAACTGTATATTTCTCTCTTTAGTTCTGTCACTTTTTGCTTTATATATTTTGAAATTCTATTAGGTGCAGGTAAGTTTATAGTTACTGTATCTTCTTGATAGATTGATTCTTTTATCATTATACAGTGCCCTATAAGAACAATTTTTATCTTGTTTATTTTGTCTAGAATTAATATAGCCACTTCAGTGTTCTTTTGTTTACTGTTTGCGTGGAATATTTTTTTTTCTTTTACTTTCTATCTCTTTGTGTTCTTGAGACTAAGGTGAGTCTCTAGATAGCAATTGGATCTGCCAATCTTTGCTTTTTATTTGGGGAGTTTAAACCATTGACATGTAATGTAATTATTGATGAGGGAAATTACTTCTGACATTTTGCCATTTTGTTTCCTTTATTTTGTGTCTCTTGTTGCTACCTTCTTTCTTTTGTACTACATATTTCTAATGTAATTTCTTTGTCATTTCTTTTGTTGCATGTTTTTAGTTATTTTCTTAGTGGTTGCCATGGAGATTTTATTGGTGTTTTAATTTAACAGCCTAGGTAGGGCACAGTGGCTCATGCTGTAATCCCGGCAATTTGGGAGGCTGCAGCAGGAGGATCGCTTGGGTCCAGGAGTTTAAGACCAGCCTGAGAAACTTAGTGAGATACTGTCTCTACAAAAAAATATGAAAATTAGCCAGACATGGTGGTGTGTGCTGATACTTGAGAGGCTGAGGTGGGAGGATAGCTTGAGCCCAGGAGGTTGAGGCTGCAGTGAACTTTGATCGCACCACTGCCCTCCAGCCTGGGCACTAGGATAAACCAGCTCAAAGAAATGAAGGGGGGAAAAACAATAATCTAACTTAGATTAATACCAACTCAACTTCAATAGTTTACAAAAACTTTGCCTCTGTATATCTCTTCTGCTTCCACTTTATGCTGTTATTGTCATAGATTTTCCTCTTTCTGCATTATGTGTCTATCAATATAGATTTAAAATTATTGCTCAGTAGTTGTCTTTAGAATCAAATAGAGAGAAAAGGAGTTACAAACAAAAGATGCAGTTTTACTGTCTTGTATGTTTACTTATTTAATTACCTTTCCTGGTGTTAATTTCTAAAGATGAAGTAGAGTTATTGTGAGTGTCCTTTCGTTTCAACCTGAAAGACTCATTTTAGCTTGTTTTGGAGATCTGCTAATGATGGACTCTCACAGTTTTTGTTATCTGGAAATGTGTTAATTTCTCCTTCATTTTTGAAGGATAGTGTTGCCAGGATACAGAATTCTTGGTTGACATGTAATTCTTTCAGCATTATGAATATATCATCCTGCTGTCTTCTGACCTCCATGGTTTCTGATAAGGAATCAGCTGTTAATCTTATTGAGGATCACCTGTTTGTAATGACTTGTTTCTCCTGCTGCTTTCAAAATTCATTCATTGCCTTTAGCTTTTGATAGTTTGATTATCATGTATTTAGGTGCGGACTTTCTTAGTCTGTTCTACTTGGAATTTGTTGATCTTTGTAGATACCTGTATTTCATCAGATTTGGCAAGTTCTTTTGCCACTATTTTTAAAAAAATCTTTCTGCCTCTTTCTCTCCTCTCCTTCTATCATTCTAATTATTTGTACGTTGCTTTGTTTGATGATGTCCCAGAAGTCCCTGAGACTCTGTCCAGCTTTTTCCTCATTATTTTTTCTTTCATTTCCTGAGACTGGATTATCTTAATTGACCTATCTTTAACTCGTGGATTTTTCTCTTCTCCAGCTGACATCTGTGAGATGAATTTTTTTCTAGAGAATTTTTCATTTCAGCTATTCTACTTCAAAATTCTCATTTGGTTCAGTTTTATCATTGCTGTCTTTATATTAATAGTCTCAATTTAATGAGATACTGTTTTATACTTTCTTTTAGTTCTTTAGACAAATATATTTAAAATAGCTGATTTTAAGTCTTTGTCTCTAAAGTCCAGTATCTGGGCTTCCACAGGCATAGTTTCTGTTGATTTCTTTCTTTTCCTGTATACTTTGTTTCTTTATATACCTTGTAAATTTTGTTGTTAACTGGACATTTTGAATATTATAGTGTAACAACTCTGGCAGTCAGACTCTCTCCCCTCTGCAGTATTTGTTATTGATGAGTGTTGTATATGTTTGTTTAGTGACTTTTCATGGCTAATTCTGTAAATTTTATATTCTTTGAAGATTGTGAGGACCCTTAAGTCTCTGTTTTGTTAATTTAGTGGTCACCTAATGATTAACAGAGATTTCATTAAATGCCTAGAGGCAAAATATCTTCCAGTCTTTGCCCATGGTCTGTGTGTATGCATTAGAGCAGGCCTTGAACTCTTACCCAGGGAATTTATAACCCTGCCTTAGCCTTTACTTCCAGCTTCTGCAGAGTCTTAAGGTGAAAAAGTGGTGACAGTTTAGAGCCTACTTTAATCTTTCCTGAACACACACACAGCCCTATTCATGCATGTGGCCTTCTAGATTTCCAGGAATATGCTGGACCCTTTCAAAGCCCTTATAGACTCCCCAGCTTTTCCTCCCAACTTTTAGACTAGTCTGTTGTTTACTTCAACAGTTACCAGTTAGGCAGCAGCAAACTAAGACATTAGCAGAAATGTTTTCAACTTCCCTGCCCGCACTGTGCCCCAGCCAAGCACTAAGCCAGTTCTAAGTTAGACAAAATAAAGACAATCATTTTGAGGTGGTCTTCCATGGAGTTACCAGACAGGTCAAACCAAAAAATTAATTGCAAGTCTTTGTGAAAGAGATCCATTCTGCTGCCTTCATAGTAGGAATGTGGAAGGTGGACTGTTATTTTCATGGCTACTGCTAAACTAGGCATCAAGGGATAGATGGGACTGGGTGAAACACCACAGAGTTTGCTGTTCTTACCAAGAATTAGCTAGGAGAAGAGGGTTGTTTGTTTTTTCTGTTGTTGTTTTGTTTGTTTTTTAATAAAAATTCCCTGGGCTACTTGAAGCCTTTGATTAATTTTCAGGTTCTGAAAAAGTTCAGTTTGACAGTTTTTGCCCTTTTTATTTGTTTTTATGGATGTTTAGAACTTGGAGTTATTTATTCCACCAATTTTGCTGACATTAATTGTTTTAAAAGCACTTTTTATAAAACCCAAATGTTGTCTCAAGGCTTGCCAATAATTAAAAATACGGTTACTCCCCTTTGATTTTGGAAATGAATTCGTATTCACAAAAATTCAGCACTAGTGGTCTTTCAGGCTGTTTTACCATTTTATCTAAACTTTAGAATCCAATGATTCCTGTACATTGTCTAACATACAGGTGGTCCTCAATTGTCATAAGTTCAACTTTGGAACAAATGAGCTTTTTGTGTACAAATTGCCAATTGTTTGGAAATTACATATTGATGCCCCCTCCATCAAACTGTTACTTGTGGGAAATCTAGGAATTTCTTATCACAGCTGTCAAATATTTCAAATCACTGCCTGGTAGTACTGTCTAGCAGGCAGCAGCTTCAATAGTAGAGCAATCTTTATCTGTATGACAGTGTTTGAGCAATTGTTTATTAGTGTTTTCCTAACTACTCAGAAGAACTATCAGGGGTTATAGAGGTAGTTCAGAGAGTTGGGTACAAGTAGGGAAATCCACCCAGCTTTTATGACACATCTTATTTCTAGAGAAGCTTTCCTTTGAAGAAAGAGTTCTAGGGTTTAAAAAATTACCTCGAATGCCACTTATATTGCATTTTAATTTTACTTTAGAGAAATCAATGGAAAGTAGAAAAATTAAGGTACTGATACTAGTGTTAAGAATGTTGTTTTTTTATGTTTAATAAAATCAAGACAGATGGAAATACAGAGTACTCGCAAAATAGTCTTCGGCTTCACCCATATGCTCTTTACACTTAATAAGATGGGTTTTTGTTCAATAATAAGGAGTAAAAATATCAGAGAAAATGTGTGATGGGTGTAGAAATACATCATTGATGATTATGCCTAACGAATAAACTACAGATCCAAGATGGCCGATTAGGAGCAGCTCAGGATTGCAGCTCCCAGCGAAAGTACAGAGGGTGAGTGGAGACCACATTTCCAGATGGATTTTTATTTCCCACAGAGCAGGAGATTCCCAGGCGGAGGAGCCCCATGTGTCGCCAGCGCGGCTGTTTTGGCCGGTGCCGCTGTTTTGGCCCGCAAGGCTCTTTTAGCCCAGCGCGGCGGTTCTCTGCACAAAATACACGGGTCCGGGTGCCGTTTTAGCTGGCAAATGAAGCTCCTGGGATAGAGAGTCACCCATTCAACAGATAAAAAAAAAGGGGGGGACTGAAACAGGGAGCCAGGCCAGGAGATTCCCGGGCACAAAAGCACCACGAATCTTAGCACAGCTGTTTCAGCCGGCGCAGTGGGTCGCTGCACAGGAAATCACACAGATCCTGGCACCTTTTCAACAGGCGACTGGGACACCTGGGACACAGACTTGCCCGTTCAACTCAAAAAAAGGCTCTGAGGCAGGGAGCCAGGTGATCAGGCTCGGCTGGTCCCACCCCCACAAAAATACAGCAATCTGAAACGCTCTGGATTGAGAGATTCACAGCAAGCACAGCTGAACCCGGGACAGTCCAGCTCTGTGGGGGGATGGGGGGGCGTCCGCCATTACTGAGGCAGTCCACCACTATGGAGGTAGTCCGCCATTGCCGAAGCAGCCCGCCATTGCCGAGGCAGCCTAACTTTACAGAGAGAGTCTGCCATTGTAGAGGTGGGCCACCATTGCTGAAGCAGTTTTGACTATACTCGTATAAACAGGACTGCAGGGAAGTTCACACGGCAGCAGGGCAGAGCCCACAGCTGCTCAGCAAAGCCTCTGCAGGCAGACAGTGACTAGGCTGCCTCCTGGCTGGGCAGGGCAGCCCTGAAAAAAGGCATCAACACAACAGAAACTCAAAAATAAAGTCCTAAATCCCCAGGATAGAGCACCTGGGAGAAAAAAAAGGGGGGGTTTGTGAGTTCAGCTGCAACAGAACTTAAACGTACCTGCCCAGCAGCTCTGAATGAACAACAGAGCTCACAGCTTAGCATGTGAGCTCCTATAAAGGACAGACTGTCTCCTCAAGCACCTCCCTGACCCCTGTATATCCAAAGAGTCACCTCATAAAGGAGAGCTCAGACTGACATCTGGCGGGTATTCTTCTGGGACAAAGATAGCAGAAGAAGAAACTGGCAGCAACCCTTACTGTTCTGCAGCAGCTGCAGGTGATCCCCAGGCAAGCAGGACCTGGAGTGGACCTCAGCAGTCCTATAGCAGAGGGGCCTGAATGTTAGAAGGAAAACTAAGAGGCCGGGCGCGGTGGCTCACACCTGTAATCCCAGCACTTTGGGAAGCCAAGGCGGGTGGATCACGAGGTCAAGAGATCAAGACTATCCTGGCCAACATGGTGAAACCCCGTCTCTACTAAAAATACAAAAAAAAATTAGCTGGGCATGGTGGCGCATGCCTGTAGTCCTAGCTACTTGGGAGGCTGAGGCAGGAGAATTGCTTGAACCCGGGAGGTGGAGGTTGCAGTGAGCCAAGGTTGCGCCACTGCACTCCAGCCTGGTGCCTGGTGATGGAATGAAACTCTGTCTCAAAAAAAAAAAAAAAAGGAAAACTAAGAAACAGAAAGAAATAACTTCATCAACAACAAACTTCATCAATCAACGTCCACTCAGAGACCCAATCTGAAAGTCAACAACTACAAAGACGACAGGTGGATAAATTCACAAAGATGCAAAGAAACTAGTGCAAAAAGGATGAAAACACCCGAAACCAGATCGCCTTTCCTCCTACAAGGGATCACAACTCCTCACCAACAAGAGAACAAGGCTGGATGGAGAATGAATGTGATGAATTGACAGAATCAGGCTTCAGAAGGTGGGTAATAAGAAACTTCTCTGAGTTAAAAGAACATGTTCTAACCCAGTGCAAAGAAACTAAGAACCTTGAAAAAAGATTTGATGAAATGCTAATGAGAATAAACAACTTAGAGAGGAATATAAGTGAATTGATGGAGCTGAAAAACACAACACGAGAACTTCGCGAAGCATGCACAAGTTTCAACAGCCGAATTGACCGAGCAGAAGAAATATCAGAGGTCGAAGATGAACTCAATGAAATAAAACGAGAAGGCAAGATTAGAGAAAAAAGGGTAACAAGGAATGAACAAAGTCTTCAAGAAGTATGGGACAATGTGAAAAGACCTAATCTACGTTTGATAGGTGTACCTGAATGTGACGAAGAGAATGAATCCAAGCTGGAAAATACTCTTCAGGATATTATCCAGGAAAACTTCCCCAACCTAGCAAGGCAGGCCAATATTCAAGTCCAGGA